>JAAGNO010013739.1:0-32173 GCA_033439905.1 Ceryle rudis | reverse complement strand
CTCAGAGGACTTTTTCACAGATTATATCACAAAATTATCACAGAACTAGCAGGTTTGTTTGGTTTTTTTCTTAAATGCATTGTTCTTGAATATCTTGCAGTGTTAGCTGATGAAGAAAAAAATGAAGTAGTAAATATTTGGGTGTGGGACAGTAAGTCTGTGATCACACACAGTGATTGAAGTGCAAAGTGTGCTATCTTAAAACATTGCTACAGTGAAGAATAGGAAGATTCAGTTCTTGAAAACACATAAATAGTTAAAAAGAAGCTTCCATGCAGACTACACTCTTTTCAATACTAAAAACAAATTCACAACATAACCTGCATGCATAGCAGGCAGAGAAACCTGTTTTGTAACATGGTACCGACCATAAAAACCACCACTGCACATGGAAGACGGACTGTCCTAATGTAACATTGCCCTTACTTCTGTCAAAATAAAAAATACTGCCTGGACTAAAATTGAATGCAACCAGGAATGTAGAAATAGCAAAATACATACACATAGTTTAGCTATATCAGCTAAGAATTGGAAGACTGAGAAATAGTTTGAAATGGGCTATCAGCCTCCAATTCGGGGGAGGGGTGGGTGGGGGGTGTAAAAAAGAAACAATGACACTTTCCAAGCATAGCCACTAACATGATTTTGTATATTGTTCCACAACTCAACCTGCTTGTGATTTTGGGGTTTGTTTGTCTGTGCTTGTTTTTAATCTTACTGATTTTAATGGGATAAATGCCATGACTGCTTAGAAAAAGTAACAAAGTTAAAGATGAAAAAAAAAAAAATCACCTCTAAAAAAAACATGAGTAGAAGCATAAATTATTTTGCACAAGAAAGGATGCACTTGAGGAAGCAAAACTGCCAAAAGGTTAAGTATCAAAAGGCACTCTTATGAAGAGAAGATGATCCCTTTTGCTTCAGCCCATTTTAAAGGCACACAAGAAAAAAACCACAGGTACGACTTGGATCTATCGTAGGCCTGAAAGGCTGGAGTGACTACTATCAACTTTCATTTTCTCAACAGTGATGCTATGAGAATTCAGCATATTCTTCTCCCCTTCATAATTCAATAGCTGTACAACATGCTAAACAGACTGGAAAGTAGGATTAGCATAGCTGAGCTCTGAGGCAGACTGGAAATGAAATACAGGTTGATGTTAGCCCACATCTGTTCCTAAAACACTTTAGGATCTGTGCTTTTAATGCACATTTGTCAGCTTTTCTGTGACACATGTAATAGAAGACAAGTACTGTCCAAAAGCAATCAAAAAGAATAAGTAGTACTCTTTATGATTTACAGTATTATCTCTTACATAGAGTAGTATCTATTTCATTCTTTGAGTAGTATCTACTTCATTCTTTGGAAGAAAAAGGATTGACTAAAGAGGAAGGAAAGAATTCTAAAAACTGAGCTCTGAACAAACTACCACAGGAATGGAAAAATGCCAGACTCAGCAGAAGATTTCGCTCTACACGCAATAAAAAAGTTCTGCAGGAAGCTATTGCAATGCACACAGACAGCCTGCTGTAGGATGCAAGACATTCAGGGCTTCCTAGGTTACAGCCTAGAGTGACCAGAAGAAGAAGAATGTACTCAATAGCAGAATGGGGGTAATGGCAGGGCAGAAGAATAAAGAATTTTGTTCAGACTATGGTAAACTGATGACAAGATAGCCAGTAAGATCCGTCACAGTCATGTTTCATGCTAATTCATAATAAACAACTGTCTACAGTACAAAGCAGCACTCATTTGGGTTAAGTCAGTAAAATGCCAAATCGTTTCCCAGAAGATACTGGGACACCAACAGCAGGAATGTTAGAGATTCAGCCTGGTGCCTCTGCAGATAACAGTAGAGTCTTCCGTGACACTTGCATATTCACTGGTACCACAAAGATCTTCACTTACATACCCTTTTAAGAACAAAATGGTCAAAAAGTAAGTGCATATTCATGATTTATCATACTTGAAGCATTATATTCACAGGCCTTAAGTTCCATTCGCATTAGAAAAGCCTGAGTTTAATTCTGCTTATTGACTGCACGACAGAAGTGGTTTGTGGGATGGTGACAAAACACCACATGTGACAGTGGGGAGACAAGCCTTTGAAACAATTTGAGTTTCAGAAACATACTTCCAACTTCCACAGTGGTTTTACCATCTGTATTACAAATCTACTTCAGTCTTTTTGTAAAAAGACAAACCAGCTTTTCAAACCCAACTTGTGGAATCCTACCCCACTGGACCTGAAAGCAAACAGTCCACGAAACAGATTTCTGACTTTCATAATTAATCTATTTTGTCTATTTAACACTTCACAAAGTCTGTAAAGACACATTCCTTAATACTATAAAAATGTTGTTTGTGGATTAAAGGAAACATTTATACTGCCTATTGAGATTTGAGGAACTCACTTTAAAAGCCTGAACCTTCTTTAAGATACATATGTTCTTGTGACTCCTTTCTGGGCTTCTTAGCAAGGAAAGCACGTGAAATATTTCACCAGGGCTTTGAAGTTCTCCTGCCTCTCTACTCTGCCCTAGTGAGACCTCACCTGGAGTACTGCATTCAGTTCTGGGCTCCCCAGTTGAAGAGGGACAGAGATCTACTTGAGAGAGTCCAACAGAGAGCTATGAGGATGAATAAGGGACTGGAACGCCTGCCTGAAGAGGAAAAGTTGAAAGACCTGAGGCTTTTTAGTCTGGAGAAGACTGAGAGGGGATCTAATTAATGTGTATAAATACGAGGGGTGGGTGTCAAGAAGAAAGGGGCAACCTCTTTTCACTGGTTCCCTGTGATAGGACAGGGGGCAATGGATTCAAGCTAGAGCACAGGAAGTTCCACCTCAGCATGAGGAAGAAGTTCTTTACTGTAAGAGTAACAGAGCACTGGAAAGGGCTCCCCAGACAGGCTGTGAAGTCTCCTTCTCTGGAGACTTTCAAGACCCATCTGGATGCATTCCTGGGTAACCTTGCACAGATTCTGTGGTCCTGTGCTGTCAGGGGGGTTGGACTCGATCTCCTGAGGTCCCTTCCAACCCCTAACATTCTTATGAAATTGTCTCCTAAGCCTTATCTGACATTTCTGACAGTCAAAATATTGGTTAGTGTTTAAAACAGTAATGTTTGCTTGAATCTCCTTTTTGACCATACCCACGGAGCAGTACATGTCAGTGTCAAACATCAGCTGCTAAAATGTTCCATGGCACCCATCGCTCATCTGATATGTGACAACAGGCAACAACAACAGGTATAGTTTGGAAGCTTTACATGACCAGCTACAGCAACAGAGTCATGAGATAACAGTCATGCAAGAACATAGTTTTGTTTTGCAATATTTGCACTAAGAAACACTCAAACTGAAAACTAGAGAAAAGCTACCATGAAAGTTACCTTAAATAGGAATATTATACTAGGAAACACTTTTAAAATGTTGTATTAATACACTTGTTTCATGAAATAAGATAGCTATTTCTATCATAAACTTGACGTTGCATTGTTCTTACTGCAGCAGGGGAAGAATACATGAATTATGTTCAAGTGTGCTCTCATCCTCATAATTTTGATAAATATTACTGGGGCAGAATAGATTTCCTGATACTTTTATACAGTGCGAAACATGTAGTTTTAAGGAGCAGTGTGAACTGAACTGCCAGAAAAATGTCAAAATAACTATCTGCTGTTTATCTATGGTCCAGTTACACAGGTTTCAGATTCTGTATCAATACTATGAACAGAGATGCCAGAGACACCTTGTCAGAAAACAGCTTGAGTGCAGACTTGGCTGTATCACTGCTTAAATGGGGCTCTGACTTCCTAAAACTGCTTTGATTGCAGAACCATTTTACCTTTAAGTCCCTGCAAATCCAACTGGAGTTTCCCTATAGCACATTGTTATCACCGAGGGCTCTCTGAAACACCGAGACAAGCTGATGCTAATAAATTCAGGTGGAGGATAGACTGCATACAGAGAATAGGGCACAGTGCAACAGCCCGAAGTTTCTGAGGAAGTCAGGTTCAGTTGGGCTGAATCAACACTGAACACGATACCTACATGGGATATCAATGGTTATCTCATTCCTCTTTTAAGGAGCACAAATAATGCAGAATACAATTTCAGGGATCGTACTTGCATTTAAGTCCCCCCAGCTATCTCTGAGGTTGACATTCATTAAATGCTTTGCATCTGGTGTCGCAAATAAACAGCATGAAAACATGAAGACCTACATGTAAGAATGTCCAAGGAGTCTAACCTGGTAAGTAAAATTAGTTATCACACTAACAGTACGTACATATAAAAATACTATTTTTTAAGAGTATCACCCTCACCACTTTGCCTCAGGATTATTTGAAAAACAGCGTACGTTTATAACACATCTCACTCTTTCCCCAGTTATTCCTGGTAGCTTTTGAACAGCAGCTATTTTCAAGAATTCCCAGCCCTCATACTGGAAAGTTAAAGCCTTCCTAAACACTAGCCAAGCATAAACAATGAAAGAACAATGATTTGGTTCTGTAAAAGAAAAGCTTCACCGTATCTCAACATTCACAGATGGCTTTGGATGCAAAGCACAGGCTAGCAGTCTGGATTTAACCTACTTCTCTGAAATAAAGCCCTGAAAAGAGATTGTAAGCTGAACTGATAGCAAGAACAAGACAGAAGGAGGAGTTTTCACTACCTTGGCAACATTCTCCTCTAGCACCATCTACTAACTCTCAAGCTCTAGGTGTTCCAGGGGAATCTCTGCTGAAGTGATTAATAAACAAGCCTGATAACTACAGTCCCTTGGGAGCTCTGTCTTCCTTGTCTCATAGCAGGACAAGGAAAGGTCTAAACACCCACAGTATTCAAGGAAGCTTGTGTGAACCACATAAAAGAAAAAACCCTTCAAAATTACCCCGAAAACTGAGATAATCGTTTCAGTATTAGATGGCAGTGTATTTAATAACATCTTAACTCTGGTACTTTCTCATGGAAGAGGGGAATTCATGTTATTTCATTTACTGGAGACATAGTCAACAATGAAACACCTGTCAGTGAAGACAATATTGGTGGGTCCTCATGCAAAGTAGGCCAAATAACAGTACTGAAAGGAGCTAGTTAAGGAGTACATCCTGCTTGCTTCAGTATCACATGAAAACTGGGAATAGGTAAAAACCAAACAACCACCAAACAGCATACTCTCAAGAATTAGATACTCCTAAAGCAAGACTAACACTTTCCATCTTTCCATACTTTTATTTTCCCTAAAAAACATTAGAACCAGGCATGTCTCCCACTGCTAATAACTGAAGATAACTTCACACAGACATTTCATCAAAAAGTGGGCCAATTGCTTCAGAAGTCTCCTTTTCTCTCCTTATTTCTAAAACTATTTATCTACTATGTGCATGTAAAGTATATTCTAAGATATCTTAGAAAGTTCTGCAGTATACTTATTACACATGCAAGAATTTGGATTACGGCTTTTTTATCTCCGAGCCACACTGTTTCCTTAGCATACAATTTATTGTAGAGACGACCATGAATACACTACATCAAGTGAAAATGTGCAGGACAACAAAGCAGAAACAGCCAGTTAAGGGTATGAGTGTAGAATGTGAAAATTTCTATTAGTCTGAAACCATGTGATTAGAAAATCGACTGCTTGGGGTTGAAGGCTGTGAAGCATGTCTTGATGCAAAAAATAGGAGGCATTTAAGGTAACCACGCACTACAAATAACAGGCTTCTTAACAGTGTTAAAAAAATCAGGAGCAATTCTTGATACTACAAAACAGAAACAAGGACTAGATTTTTTTTTTTTTTTCAACAAGATAACATATATGATCATTGATAACCAGTCATCCATTGATAATCAAACCAGTCAAGCCTTCTGTGATGGCACGACTGGCTGGGTAGATGAGGGGAGAGCAGGGGATGCTGTCTACCTCAACTTCAGCAAAGCTTTTGACACCATCTCCTGTAACATCCTTATAGGTAAGCTCAGGAATTGTGGGTTAGATGAGTGGACAGTGAGGTGGATTGAGAACTAGGTGAATGACAGAGCTCAAGAGGGTTGTGATCAGCAACACATCGAGTCATCCAGTTGGAGGCCTGTAGCTAGTGGTACTTCCCAGGGATCAGTGTTGGGTCCAGTCTTGGTCAACATACTCAATGACATGGATGAAGGGGCAGAGGGTACCCTCAGCAAGTTAGTTGATAATGCAAACTGAAAGGAGAGGCTGACACACCAGGAGGCTGCGCTACGATTCAGTGAGACCTGGACAGGCTGGAAAGCTGGGCAGAGAGGAACATAAGGGAGTTTGACAAGGGCGAGTAGAGTCCTGCACCTGGGAGAGGAATAACTCCATGCACCAGTACAGGAGGGCTTGACCTGCTGGAAAGCAGCTCCACTGAGGACAATCTGGGTAGATGACTTAACCATGAGCCAGCAGTGTGCTCTTGTGGCCAAGGCGGCCAATGGTATCCTGGGTGCATTAAGAAGAGAGTGACCAATAGGTGGAGGGAGGTTCTTCTCCCCCTCTACCCTGCCCTAGGGAAGCTGCATTTGGAGTACTGTGTCCAGTTCTGGGCTCCTTAGTTCAAGAGACACAGGGAACTACTGGATAGTCTCCAATGGAGGCCTACAGTGATGATTAAGGGACTGGAACATCTTTCTTATGAGGAAAGGCTGAGAGACCTGGGTCAGTTTAGCCTGGAGAAAACCAAGAGAAGATCTTATCACTGTTCGTAAATACCCAAAGGGTGGGTGTCAAGAGGATGGGGACAGACTCTTCATTTGTGCCTGACAACAGGCGCAAACTGGAACATGGGAAGTTCCGCTTAAACATAAGGAGAAAACTCTTTACTGTGAGGGTGGTGGAGCACTGGAACAGGCTGCCCAGAGAGGTTGTGGAGTCCTATTCTCCAGACACTTTCAAAACCCGCCTGGACATGTTCCTGTGCAACCTGCTTAGGTAAACCTGGTTTAGCAGGGAAGTTGAATTTGATATCCAGAGGTGCCCTCCAATCCCTACAATTCTGTGATTCTGTGTAACACAAACAGCATAAGGAAGCAAAGCACTTAAGAAAACAAACAAGGAAACAAAATTCATAACCAGGGAACCCCCCAGCTTAAAATCATGATTTCCCAGTTACTGGATCCAAACTTTTCCTCTTATTCCTTCATTATTAGGTTTTGGTGATTTTGCGCATGCTGACAGCACAAGTATATTAAAACCCATCACATTTCATCTTGATTTTTCCTTTCAGTCTGTCTTTGAACATATACAACTTTTATTCATCTTACTTTGCAACATGATTGAAAGGGAAGATGCTCCTAAATTATTTGCCACAGCTTGCTTTAAGAGAATGTTTTTACAACACTAGTTGATGAAATGTTTCAAAGAAATCAATCAACATGTCTGCAAAAAATCCAGCAGCTTGTTATTGAAGAAAACAGATACTAAACACAGTAAAAAACTTGGTTAACTAGCATATAAAATACACCATTTTCATATTTGAGACTTCTGTACCGATTTCCTCACTGTCATTTTTCACAAGTAGTTAGCTTTCAAGTCAAAGTGGCACCTAAAAGCTTAAGTTGTCCTTCCTGCACTTTTCTTCAATTTTTCAAGACAACTAACACCGTTTATTTTAGTCCAAATGAACGATGATTGCTTTTTATGCAAAAAAGAATTGCTAATATCTAAAAATATTTAAATTCTAAAAACTTGCATAACAACTTTGCATGACAATCTCAGTACAAAGCATCTTGAAATAAAGAAACAAAAGACCGTTTTCTCCACCTTTGTCATAACAGTAGATGTCTACTGTATTAGTACAGTACAATTTTATAACTACTGCCAGCATTTCACCACTTTTGCCAATTTGTTCAAGGAACTGATGGTTGCTTATTTATGCCTCATTTAGGTTGAATCTGCATTCAGGTCAGAGTCTGAAATTTAAGGCCTTATATGATGACTATAAATAACTTGCAAAAAGAATTGTCAGACTCAGTCTGGTTTCCATTACATGCCTATTTCCTTCGTAGCAGGAAACTACTGTACCATTGCGTAACAAGGATACAAAGATGCATAACCCTTCCACCTTCAGCAGCTTCCTCCAGAACAGGGTTTAGGCACACTGGGGAACAACAGGAAAGGTTACATATTGTAGCTGTTCTCAGAGATGTCACCTCTATGTGCAATCAATGCATGCATTTACAGTGCAGGCAAAACAAAACTGCACATCTTGCCCTAGACCACAACAGCCTTCAAAATTTCTGGGGGAATTCAGCAACACCATAGTAACAGGTCAGTTGAGAGTGTGCACAAACACTTCGAATCCAGAGCGTCTTGCTATAAGGCATCCAAAATCAAGAGGAAGATTGCTCAGACTTGTTATGGTCCCAGTGATTTGATCTGCTCAGTAAGACAGTAACAAGATGTGGCATCACTGATATTAAGCAGAGGTTTAGCCTTAAACTGTTCTCTGTATCTTCTCATTTAAGTGGCCACCTCAGCAGAAGTAAACCAGCAAGACCAACACTATCATGGCAGAGCTCTGCTGAAAAGCCTTGCCACGAACAGGTCTCAGAGCAAGTATGAGATAGGCAGGATGAACTCCATTCTAATGCCACACAAGTGTTTTGTTTCTTTGTTTTAAACCCAACACATGGTTACAGGTCCAGGTAAACTTCCTCTCAAGAGACAACCTTTGACTCATCCAGGAGAGGTGACCACACTACAGTCCACTCTATCTAGACAGACTGGCTCTGAAGTCAAAGTAGTTTTGACACCCTATACATGATGCTGACACTGTCAGGGCAACAGCTAAAAATAAGTGAAGACTTCCACAGAGTGGGCCCTTCACCTGAAACAGAGATGAAGGTAGATACTTGTCCTAACTCCCTTACACCAGATTTGAAGTTTCTCAGGGAGGTCAAAACCCTAAAGCTACAGTGCAATAGGAATGGAGACCAAAGTAACAGCATCCCCAGGACCATCAGCCCATGGTAGCATAGAAGAAATTATCTAAACACAAATTGAGACTTTCTCCACAACGAACACCCCAAAAGCAAAGATGCTTCATTCCAGCTCAATTGGGTAGATAACAGGAACATAAGCTATGCTTTTTTCAGAGCACACAAGAGGGGCTGGGCCAGTCACCATTAGTTATGACTCTATAGCTCTTCAGTTTCAGTGCTTATGCCTTAACAGATGTACCATCCTTAAACAGACAAAAGCAGCCTTTTGACAAGCATTCAAAAGAGAAGCTGTGTAGCCAATACAGATCATACAAATAAGCATCATAAGATTCTAAATAGGTATCAGCTACGCCTCTGCCTTTAAAGAATGTTTAGTTTTGTTAACCACATCAGTTCTCCCCAAGAAATTTCATAATCTCCCCACCATTCCCTTACTGGTGATTTCATAGTATGTGGAATGAGGCATTAAGTTCCATGGATAGTATTTTTCAATTTTGTTTCTGCTCAGCGCTATAAAAAAAAAAAAAAAAAAAAAGGGAAACAAAAAACCACCCCACAGCCAAGGCTCTTCTCCCTCTTCCTTCACAAGATGCAAAGCTCTTCTTCTTTTCCTGCACCTTGGAACACATTTCCTTGAGGTCAATGTTTGTTTTCAGCCCAATTCATATGATGGGGAAAAAAAAAAAAAAGGCAGCACCACAACTGAAACAGGAAACACTGAGCTTTCACTTCAACAGAAGTAAACTAGAATTTCCTAACCGCTGGTCCCCCATTACCAAAGCTGCCATAAATAAAAAGACACAGAGTAGTCTTAAAGACTTTTAATAAATTTGCACTCCCTCAAAAACAGGTCTGCTATGGCTGTTATGTCCTGTCTTCCAAAAATACATCAGGGCTAACAGCTATGTCTTGTTTCAGAAAAACTGGCAAGAGATCCTGCCCTGTAAGACTTTCACCAAGAATGACTTGAAGCTGAAAAGCTGGAGCCTAACAAATGCTCTGCCTAAAAAGCACAGCTGTTTGTGCAGTCAAGGAACACTGCAACTGAGATCTGGATTTGGGTCCAAATTACCTTACTGAAACATCTCTAGAACTCAAAGGTTGTTCCTTTCAGTTAAGTGACATTCTTTAGCACACAGTTAAATCACTCTTGACAACAGAACTTCTTTCCCCAGAAGTCTAACTGTTGTGGTTTGGGTTTTTTGTTTGTTTGGGGTTTTTTGTTTGTTTGTTTTCAGAAATAGGCCTGAACCTTGTATAGAAATAGAGAATTTCAGTAGTTTAAAACCCCTGCTATTCTGCAAGCAAGACTAGAATAATGTTAATATAGTTATGTCAGTTCATAATTGCCAAGCAGAACACCCACAAGGTTTTAATGACTATTCACACTCCAAAAAAAAAAAAAAACCAAAACCCACAGACAAAAACAAACCAACATTTGACAAGCACTGAATCAGTACTTCCATGCAGTAACATACACACAGAGACTAAGTAAGGGAATGTAAAGGAAAAGAGAAGGTGTCAAACAGAAAATGCATTTCTACTAACTGTAGAAAACATGCTTACAACTATTCTCACCCCTTCTTTGAGGCTGTGTCTGAAGGCCAAGGAATGTGCTAGTTATAAAGAGGCCATTTATGACGGAGTTCAATAGCATTTTAAGAGCCAGAAAGAAATAGCCTCATTAAAGACAAACTTGTACTAAGATTTCAACTGTAATAACTCTAGCTAATAACCAGCACAATATTTATGGATAGGCAAAGGAATTGTGTCATAATTGTTTATATTTCTAGTATCTGTCAATTTTTGCCTAACAAGTGTGTCCCCATCAGTTCAAAAGCGCACACCTTTCAACAAGATTATGCCAATTCTGCTTTCAAAAAAGAGAACAGGGAATGCAATGGCCAACAAAATTCTCATAATTCCAGCAGAAAGAGCTATAAAGCAATCACTCTAACAGAACTAAAGCAGCAATGGCTTGTACAGAAACAACCAATCTAGACAATGTTATTCACAAGCATGATTTTAGTTTATTTCTCTCTATTAAAGTTGAACGTTCAGAAGGTGGAAGTAACACTGCTAAATGTCTGAATAATATAAACTCTATAATTTAGTTTGTTTCTGCTGAATTTAAAAGAGTCCTTAAATCCTCTCTACATATTATGAGATTCTCTTCCACAAAAGTAATATAGGCATATATACAGCATTTTCTATGACCTTATAAGCACAACGGCTCATATAGAAAACATTTCTAACTTACCCCATATTTTGTTCGACAAATTGCTTCAAAAAAAAAAAAAGGCTGCAATTTTTCTTGAATATAACCATTTCAAATATACTGTTTGACATAACATTAATCCCTGAAGTTCCATGGTGATCTTAATCACAGATATTCTCGGGCCATGCAAACCCAGAAGTGATCAGCAAAAGAAACAGGTGCCTCTTCTGCAATCCTGTATCATGATTCCATTAGAACACCCAGAGCCAAGAATACTGTAGTGAATTTATTAAATGAAGATAGTCTTTCAAACAGTTTGAAGTTTAACATTTGTAATTCATTAACATTTCAGAAGAAATTTTTATTTCTGAAGACTTGTTAAAACTTGCATCAAACTAGAGGGTCAAGTAACAAACATCCTCTTACAACAAGCGCCGAGAACCTAAATCCCTGATACTTCTAAAATAAAGCCTTTACGTGCATTTTATTGCCTTCTGTACAAAGCTGCAAGTCAAAATTTATATTAATTTTCAAACAGTTTGCAAGATGCCATTATTATAATGTAATTACTTCTGAAATTCTTCTATCTTGAAAAGGAGAGAAATCTTTACCTCATATGAAGTATGCACTCAATCACATAAAGGTTTCTAAAGTAGTCTTTCATTGATTTCTGTACCCTGTTTGTTACACAGCTAACTTGCAAAACAGTCCTTCTACAGTACCAAATTTTAACAAATAAAAAGGTGAAGTCAACTGATGAAATGAATCTGGTTCAGGCACAAGTCTTGTCAATCAAGCTGCTGATAAATTTAAAATAACCCTCAACTGTCATCACTTCAAAAAGCTGTGTATTTACACATCAGAAGACAGTTTGTTTGGTAAATAATAGCAAACCCTCACTGAGGTTTTTTTTTTATCTGAAGTACAAACAACTTCATTCAACACCCCCAGGTTCTGGATGATAGATTTACTTCCAGGTATTTCAGATACACACAGGAATACCTTCAAATCCAGCCTCAAGATTCTGATCTATAATTCTCATCTATGTGGAATAAGTGACAAAGTAATAAGACTCCACTTCCTTTCTTGGGAAAAGGAGTTGTTCTAATCTGAGCTTCAACTCAGTATTTGGTACAGTGCCAAGTTAAGAGTATGTGAATTTTTACAAGAATTCAGGCAAGAAAGTCTCCCAGGCGAATCCTTCATGACTTCTCATGGAAAGCAAAGCATACTAACAGACCTTTGATGACAAAGTTAGAAAACAATTAGAAGAGGGGAAGATGGGAATATAACATAAAACAAGCAGACAGACTTTCAGGGTAAAAGAACTAATACTAACCTTAAACAAGTCAAATAAAATTGTATACTAGAAGCTGACAAGGAAATACAATGTGCGTATTAGCACAAAATAATTACGTGGCAACTCATAAGTGCTTATAGTAGTCACAGAGAAAATAAAGACAGGACATTTACTGATAAACAAGTTGTATTCAGTAGCAAGTTCAGCCTGCAGGGAAACTTCTAGAGATGAGGCAAAAGAAATTTTCAACAGCAAAAAGGAGATAAATTTTATTTTCTTCTTTCTTAACTAAAGTAATAGGTCAATTGAGACTGTGATTTCTCTTTTTTGATGAATTGTGTATTCTTATTTTTCTTAATCATCTAATATTAATGAGTGATTCAACATAAAATTACTAACATTTTCCTCTTCAGATAGCTTCATATTCTTCTTTATTGCTTGCATTGTGTAAGTGTCCTTCAGCACAGAAAAAGTGTTAGCAGCATTTATATTTTAAGTTCTGGTATTTCATATAAAACATTAATTAATTTTTACATTAATGGTTTCTTTTTACTTGAAGATACTTTTGCTGTAGCCATAGAATGCTAGTAAACAGCAAAATAACCTTAGTATCTTTCAGCAAAAAATTCAAGATCTTCTCTGGACAAGGAAGCAACAGTTTCTGTTTTAAAGGCCATCCCCAAACATTTAAAGTTTAACACCCTCACTCAAAACATTATCAGTCTCCACTTCCTCCAACTCTTCCACTGTTAAATGGGGCCTAAAAAGCTCCTTTTTATTTTTTAGCCATAATTTAAGTGCCTCAAGACCATCTCTTGTTTGAAACTCATTGTGAAAGTTACTACATAGTCAACGAATCCAAAACCAGGACATTACTGCTTACCAAACACGAGTGCGGAATGACTTAAACCCCCAGAGATCAAACAGTAATCTGCAGCAATGGCGGTAACTGCTCAGAGGCACAATGATTTACTCTGTTCACATCAACTGCCTGATAGAAGATGCCATGCTTAATTATTGAGTTATAAGGCTTTATGCAGTGTTTCATTTTCTGTGATAGAGAGATCTAGATTTCATTACTTCCATTGAAATGTCTATTTTTGTCTTTAAAGCTATACTAACATTTCAATGAACATGTTCAGAAAGTTTGATTTCTAAGCACTGTTGTCTGCTTCAGAACATTCCTGGAAAAATTGTGGGTTTGTTAAAACTTTCCCTGCTACTTGGCTCCCAGTTAAACTAACAGATGTCTGAGACAACCTGAAAAGCAACACTACCACATGTTATCAGGCTTCAAGTTTCATTGAAAGGATAGGCCAAGAACTGAAGGAAACTTGGAGGCACTTTCTCAGAGGTGAGAAGCCTCTTCTTCACAGGCTGGGAGGACGCTGGGGAATGCAGTATCTGAAATAATTATACCTGAGGCTCATAGGCAGGCAACTTGACAGAAGGAAAAAACCACACAACAAACACCGACAACTAGTTTGACTTAAACCACAGGAGTTACAAAAACAAAGCTGGAGGTTTTGGTGTTTGGGTTGGGTTTTTTTGTTGTTGTGGTGGTGGTTTTGGTTTTTTGTTGTTTTATTTGTTTTCCTTCTTCCAAATCATCTGGGGATCTAAACAAAAGCAAAATTTAGGTGTAAGTCCAGAAGAAAGATGGCCTTAAAGCGGGAGTTTGCTTGCACTGTGTCTGTGGAACCCATCCACTAGATGTCAGTGTCTTCTTGGGCAGAGGAAAGCCTTGGATCCCAGTGAAAGGGTGGCAGCGGAATCGTAGAATACCAGGTTGGAAGAGACCTTAATGATCACCTGGTCCAACCTTTTTAACTAGTCCTTGGTTATCAGGTCAACTGTAAAGGACAAAACTCTTATAAAGCATCCCTGGGCATCACTTGGGCCACAACAGAAGCAACCAACAACAGTAACATTTGTTGATACCAGACAGAACATAGCAATATAGTCCTAGACTTAAAGTTTAGCCAGTACAGCAGGAGGTTAAAGACCAAGAGCTTTTTCACGCACCATTACTGATTACAAGTACAGCACACTGCTCAGTAGATATTAAGACACACTGAAAATAGGTGATAAAAAAAATGCTGCAAGATAAAGGTACGTTTCCTATTTCCCCAGATACCCCAAAACACAAAACAGCACTTTTCTCCTAAAAAAAATAAAATAATCTAGACAAGAATGGTCTCTACCTCTACCAAAATTCAAATTAAGCCTAAAGAGGCTTGGACTCAGAAGCAACAGAATAAACTATAGCACAGTGTGAAATCCTCTGTGACAGGCATGAAAACTCCACACCCTAAATAAAGGGCAGAGAAGTCAAAGTTCAGTCACAGTAACTGCCTGTAGCAGGAAGAAATGGGTACATGTTTCTATTCATCTGCACGGAATCTAGATATTAAGGTAAACTCTAAAATAGAATAGAATATTTCAGTTGGAGGAGACCTATAACCATCATCTAGTCAAACTGTGGGACCACTTCAAGGGTGTCTAAATTTGAATCTAAAAGGAGTTTACTGCTATAAAAGGAATTTTAAACTTAACAGCAGGACACTATACTCTGAAAATAATGCCATCACCCACAAATGGTGGGGGGCTGACGGGCAAAGGCACACCAGATGAGAAGCAGCATCATGCATTACAAAAGACGACAAACAAGAGGAACATGAGAAAAAAAAAATCAAGCTAAATTTCTATAATATATTTTAATGTGCCCAGGATAATGTAAGACCTATACTGGCAAGGAAGCAATCACAGCAGCTGTAGTATGCACAAGAAACCGTGTGGTTCTTGGGCAAGAGATTGGGAAGGCTATGAAACTGAAAAACAAGAAATTAAGAATTTCAGATGGCTATAAAGTACATATTTCTTTCTTTTTAAAGTTATCAGATCAACTTGCCAGAAACTTTCTCCATCTCCCAGCGAGAAAACCACCCTGAAGCAGATTTGAGCAAGCACAGGACCTGCCTAAAGACACAGCTCCAAAAGAACCACTTATAGCTACTGCATACTTGTATCTAGGATCCTTGCCAGATGGGAAAAGCATAAAAAAAGTCACCACAACCTTTTTGTTTAGAAATAGGAACTTATTAAAAATATGAAAGAGAAAATGGGGAAGTTGGATAAAAGGGAATTATACAGAGCTAAAAAAGTAAAACATTTGCAAGCAGCACAGGGCCTGTTTAAACATGCCAGGTCCTAAAGGTACCTGCCTAAACTATCCTGGCAGTACAGCACCTATGGGTCCTGGCATCCCGTGACCATCAACCTGCTGCTACCACATACCCAGTCTGGGAGCTACTACTCAGAATCTGCTGTTGAGAAAAACCTAGAAGGATGGCTCTGTTTCATTCTGCTCTCAGTATCCACCACTCAGAATAAATTATTAGACTAGTATACATTTGATTTGACACATAATGTCATTTTTTATTTTCTGAAGAAACCATAAGGTATCATATCATCCTAAAATTTATCTACTACTTTTCCTCCCAAGTTAAGAATATCCCTATTGTACCACATACAGCAAACTGTATTGCACTGTCTGGAAAGAACAAAAACAAAACAAAAAAACCACACACAAAACAAAATCACATTCCTGTTACTGCTTTGTCCCAAACACCACAACTGTTTATCATTCATTTTCTTATAACCAAGTTATTTAAGGGACTGTCTGTCTTCAACCCAGCTCCTGTTTGCCTGAGCAAGTTCAGGCAGCTTTACTCTTTTGCTCTAACGCTGTGAATCCAGACTAGTCTCAAGAAAACTGCCCTCAACATGGAAATAACTCCAGGTTTTTCTTCCCACGTGCATATACACACTACGAGAATACTGTGCTTGCTGATCCATCTCTTTCCAAGGTAACTGTTTTGATAGTTTTAACGAACAAGTGGTCCTTTAACAGTAACAAGGGCAATACATGGAGCATCCTGGCCAAATTTCAACTCTGACAACATTTCCTGTAAGTCTTGTTCTTCATCCACCATGCTGACACTAGCAGTTGGTCAAATACAGGTGCATTCAGCACCAGCATAACTGATCTGTAGATTTGTCTACTCACATTTCTCCTCAGTTACGAATATACCTTTTGTACCATATATGGCAGATTCTAATGTTAACACCAGAAATAAAGTTTAACATTTTAAGATCCTGTCCAGGCAGCAGAAGACATTCACATTATTCCTTTGTCCCAAACACCTCAGATATAATTATTAATATTCAAGTAGCTACCGTGTTCAAGTAACAAACACATCCCTCTCTGCATACAAGTGGCCTTTACAAAGCAATGCTTCTTTTGTGGCTTATGAATTCCGATTTAATAATTGGTATGTACTTAAATATTTAGATACAATCAAAACCCCATAGATTACAAATGCTAACAGATTTGTGGGATTGATGGAAAACACAAGTTCCTTATTTGACGAAATCAGCAAAAACATGATAAAGTAGATTCCAGGCCTTTCCACCTTTTGGGGAAAGGTAAGTAACCGCTTTGGATACAACTCTATGGCATACTTCAGATTTTTAAAAAGTCTCCCCCACAGCTATAACCCTTAGTGCATAAGCAGCTATTTATCTGCCTCTTCCTATCCTACAGCATGGAAGCCCACAAATGGAATACAGAAAAGCTATTTTTTGATGATCTAGATCTTTCATTCCAATTTTATTCCACCTTTTCCAATTCTGTCTCTTCTAACATTTTCTAAGCCACTAATCTCCTTTATTGCCATTCCTTCCTCACATCAGAGTAACCGCTGTCTGTATAGTAACTTCCTATAGCCCACACTTGCCCATCTAGGAACAGGAAAGTTGCTCAATACTAAATGAAGCATTCCTCTTTTCTCAGTTTACAGATATATTTTTAAAAAATCTGAGAAAATACTACAGTTGTGGTCAAATTCACATTCTAATTCTGGAAAACTGGAATCCATTTCAGCAAAGCCACAGAATTAACAAGGTGACTCAATGAGACACTGACTGTGGCCACATCAGAAAAGAGGCAGTGGGTGGAAGAGCATGACAAAGCCCACTGCCTGCAGACACCAGAGTCAGGCCTTCTTTGATTGTAAAATACTGGTGACAGTTCCTGGCATGAGCAGAACGTCTTCCACATTTTTACTCGGTATATTGCTCAACATACATTACCCACAAAGAGAGCAGCAGGCTGCTAACCTGCACACAAGTAAGCTTCAAATACCCACCTGTTTTTGCTCACTAAAATGCAATGTAATCTCCACAAAGAAACTCCTAGTTTTTTTAATAGCTTCCTCTTAAATTTTACTCTTCACTGTTTCCTTCTCCATCAAAACATTATTTTTTTTACCTTCATCAAGAAAAAAAATATACTTCATAGCAGTTTACTTTTCAACTTACAGATCTAAAATTAGAGAATCAAGACTTAATTACACTTTTAGATAATGGAAATGAAAGTTTGTGAAACTAATAGTCACAACTTTTCAGAATGACAAAAGTAGATGAAATACAGGAAATGAGGGAAGTTACATTACCCAAGTTACTTCCTCAGATCTATCAAAGCACTCTTGGGAAAGGCTAGGTAAGAAAGAATGGAATTTAAAATTTTACAAGTAAGCTAGGAAATATTAAAGCAAGCAAAGTATGGGTTTCTTTTTTATACCAGGGAGTAAAAAATGAGAATGTGAGTCTACTTTTCAGTGTGGAAACATACACCTTTAGTTAAAAAAAAAAAAAAGAAGCAACAAAACCCCCCCAAACTTCTGAATTCCTACAGATGTGACATATTGCCTACTGCAGCATTTCTAGCTAGGAAGTAGGCTAGATATTGCCTGCAGTTCGGACTGGGGAGAAACAATGACCTTTCTAAATATCAGAAGTCCCCACACTTTTAAAACTATTTAAACACACTAGAAGTAGATGAAAAACTGAGTTTCTCAATCTTTTTGTTTCCCTTGATGGAAGTGGCAGTATTCCAAACAAAATCAGTAGCTTTAAAAGATTTCAATTTATTTTCAATGCATCAGTTAAACTTAACCCCAACGCCTGTCACAGTTTGACTTTAAGGAACAGCAGCACTTTTCTAATGCAATGCCCTCTTTCATCCTTGTATTGTGCATTCCCCTAAGGGCTACCTTCTCATTCCCAGTTGCCAGCATTGTGCATCAGTATTCCACTGGGTAACCAGAAGAGCTATTAATGCTAATACGCCCAGACAGGAATACATGTTTGTTCTAAAGAGGCAGTAACTGCATGACAAGTAATAGGATGAGACATACAGGATTGCTAAATCCTGGCTTTAAAATGCAAAATACAGAAATACATACTCCACAGCCAAAGTAAATTAATTCACAGGAGCAGTGAAGTATCACAACGTCTTATCAGGATGGAAGTGCTTCTTATAGATGCATTACAGTGAATAGTACATTATGTGAGAACACTCAAGTACACTGCTCACTAGAAGACTGCATCATGACCCCAGTGCAAGCTGCACTGCTATTCTTTCTGAATATTGACTGCATCTCTTGTAGCTGTCACAACTCAATTTATTTCAAGATACTCAAATTAGGCTTTGGTCTCCAGGAGCCTCTGAAATAACCAAGCTTAGACGATAGTTCAATACTAGAGTTCTCTTTTGAGGGGAGGGATTCATAAGCAATATTACCCGGTCCAGTGCAAACCCTTGTGAAACAAACAATAACAAGAAAAATTGTAACAGTGTGCACGACCATTCTTACAAAAAAGATTTTCAACAAGATTCAAAAATGTCCATCTTTCAGACAGGCAGAGCAAACAGCCTGTTACAGTCAAAACAGCTCTGAAACCTTTTCAATCCCTGCAGTTGCTTTTAATCAGTCTTGTTAAGCCTCATCATCCTGCTTCCTAGGCTTCTTGCCCCACTGTACAGAGCTACCACATTTCTAAGACTTTTACTTATTAAAAAAGCTGATTATCACAGCTAGGTAACATTTGCAAAGTTAACTTCCTTTTCAAGAGGATACTAAAGCCAATAAAACTTGTGGCTAAACTATTCTGTTCTGAATTTAACATCAGAGTGAAATAAGACCAGTCAGTTCTACTTTGACCAGTGAAGTAAAACAAAACAAAAAAACCCACCCATATATCTTTTCTCCTATTATCACCCATGAACTGATCAATCAACCAATGCTTGCACAGCCTAAAAGTGTACTGAACTACAGTATAGATGATCATTTGCTTTCAGTTAATTAAATCCATAACAGCCTGGGTAAAGCTAACACTCATTCTGAAAAGCTTCCAGTCTAAAAGTAAAGCAAAGACAAAGATGAAGAAATATTTATCTTATTTGCATTTTTTTTCCACTCATCATCTGTCTTCTAAAACAATTAAAAACTGATGGTTCAAAAAAATAAGGGAATAATTCTAGTAGTACAGGGATAAGGTAGCACAAGCACAGGTGTAAAAAGGGAGGGGAAAAAAAAAACCCAAAAGCAAACAAAAAAAAACCCCAAATAAACCAAAACAACAGCAACAACGACAACAAAAAAACAAAACCATAAAAACAGAACAACAACCCAAACCACTCCAAAAACCCACAACAGAAAGAAGCAAAACGAAAAAAAAAATCCAAGATAGATCAGAGTAGATATGTGTTGAATCAAAAATGTGTTGCAATTTGCATAAGACTTGACAGAACTACTATGCCCAGCAGAAAACTACACACTTTACAGGGATGATTTAACTACTAGCTGACATAAATGCAGAATTCCTAGAGGGTATCTTGTTTATACAAGATCCAGAAGCTAAATCCAACAAGCTAAAGACAAATCAAAAGACAGCAGTATGACTGCAAGGGAAGCCCACCTATGCAAGCATTTCTATTACCTCTTTCTGCAAAACTCCTTCCTCCTTGGCATTTGAGATACCTCCAAAATTCACAATACACCTTGCATAAGCAAATTTCCCTAACTATCTTCTGAAGGTGTTTGAGCCCAATTTATAACTTAAAAGGTTTTATGTACGCAACTTTCCACACAACATGACAATCTTATACTCATTAAACTGATGTACCACAGGAAGGGAACGAGGTTGTGATCTCTATCCAAACAAATCTTCAGTTCAAGCATATGAGCTACATTCCAAACAGAATATTTCATGTTCTCAGTTGTTACCAATAAACACTGAATTCCCATAACACATTAGCAAGTAGCTGTTAACAGTGAAAAAAATATACACATATCTTAAGTAAATACTGTCCGCTGTGTTATCGCTTGTCTTGGAAGAGTACGCAAGGAACAACATCTGAAAATCTACACCATCAGTACACGATTCAGGCAACTCCTAACTTCAGAATTAAGTCCTGGAGGTTTTAAAGTGGTAATACAATGGCCCCATAAAGTCTAAAGGACACAGCATGGAAGTGCAAGAATAGAAGGAACTCATTTTTGCACTTATTTACTAAAGCAAGTTTTAGTGACTCCTTGATATAACTTAAAAGATCCTTTACCTGACAAAAATCATGATAATTTTTAGTTCAAAGGTACTGTCTCTCTAAAAATAAATCAATTCACTACTTAATTATACCCCTGCACTGCACTCCATTTTTACTTCACTGGTACTTTTCTCACTTCTTAACACATCCTGGCCTGATGTACACTTAATATGTCTGGAAGTGATCTTCATCCATGAGCTAAAAATATCATCGGTGAAGTTTTTATATTCATGTACTTTCTTCACTGGACGTTCATATTGCCTTACTTTACCAGACACAGGATTTTTTTCTATGAATACAGGAAAGGAAGCCTATTATGCATACTATAAGACTGTACAAACAGGATGCTGGCTTCATTTTCACACAATCACCAATTTAAACAGTGCTAATGCTTGTTAAAATGCTGTGCCAGCAAGATATATTGCTATAGCTTTGCACCAAAAATGCTGTAGTGCTCAATAACTTTTAAGTTACCAAATGTACTTAGGCTATTCCTTATTAGAATGAGTTACAGAATTAGCTAGTATTTTAAGAGCAAATATTTCCCTTTAGGAAATCATAGTTTATACATGTATTTATGGCAACAGCTTGCCAACTTGAGGATGCACGCATGTCTTTCAGTGTTATTGGTCTCTCAATTTAAATCATTAACAGGCCATACATTTATGTAATTTGTAAGAAATACAACTAAGCTTCTCTCTTCCAGTTTCATTTATTCAAGTTTCTACCTGTTCTTTTCAGAATAACAAAAATAGGAAGTTGACACCCTCAATAATTTGCAGGCTGCATTTTCACTCTAACAACAACAAAAGAAATTAAAGTTCAGATTTCATCATCTTAATCAAAATACTAAGAAAATATCTGGTACTACCTGAAAAAGTAACTGAAGCAATGTTACTACAGAGTATCAAGGCAATTCCCACAGTAGTTCTGTGGAACAGCCTGTAGGAAAGTTCTTTTGTTTATAAGGAAAATGCAAAAGGTTGCGATTGATTTCTGAGGGACTACATTCCTTTGTGACCTTTGCTAGATTATATGATCCTGCTCTGGCAGGGAGGTTGGACTCAAAGATCTCCAAGGTCCCTTCCAAACCCTGACACCCTGTGATACATGGCTTAACATCCAGCTTAATGACAACATTCTTCAGAACACTCAGCTTGAAAGAGATTCATGTCTAAATCTTTTCAGTGCAAAGCTCCCATGTTCCAGTTTTATATCAAAAAGCTGTTAAAGGAAACAGTGTAAGAAACATTTCTCCCTTCTGGGCCAATTCTTCATGAAGTAGAAGTAACAGAAAAATAAAAGTATCTATAACACAAGACATTTCTTTACTAAAATAAATTCCAGTGAGTGTCTGAAGTACTTTAAGTTCCCGCCACCTACCAAAGATGATAGTTATTTTTCTCCATTTACATTTACATGTAGTTCCCTATATGTCCTTTAACATTTACACAGTTATCTTTACACAAACTCATAGGAAATTAGTTAAAATTAATTCTACACTTTAATTTAGTCATAATAAAATCAACATGGCTTTGTGTAACTACCTACAGTACTAAAAGTGTAAATCTTAGAAGAAACTGTCAAATACTTAGAGCTGTCTGGGGAGACTCACAATATCTAAGAGATTATATCCTTCCTTTAACAGCTTGTGCAATAGGAGTGCTGCCCTATGGGCAATTTATAATTAATTCATTTCGGTGGGAATTCTCAGGTTTTTGAAGCAGTTAAACTAACCTACATACGCCTTTCCCTCCAGAATAGGGTTTCATTTTCCAGCTTTATTTTGAGCTAAATGATTCCCTTGAGTACCCCTACTGGACAACTGTATTCATTTCAATTAACAATTACCTATTTGCTAAAATTATCAGAATATACATGAGGGAGTAACTAATAATGAAAGCATAGCTTCCAGTTGTAATCCTGGTTCCTATGCAGGAAGGCAATGATTCAAAAGGAAAAGAATTGACTTATTTTCTAGAAGTGGAAAAGCAGTAAAAAAAACCCCAACCAACAAACTACGCACTGCATAAACATGGGACATAAGACATTTACCAGAGGCATCTCCATGATCAATTTTACCCACTCTCAGAGCAGCTAGTCATCAGCTTAGACTGTGGATAGCTTGAGTCGATAGATGCATTCCACTATTCATATAACTTATTTTTCCTTTATTCTGCTTTTCATGTTAAATTCTCAGTTTTGTGCAGTAAGAGCATGCAAACACTGGACAACTAAACCAATCAGAAAATCTGTCCAAGTAGAAAGTTATACCCAAGCACCATATATGCTGCCAGCACACTGAGTGCCTTGAGGAAAAAAAAGACACTGTACCACCACAGAGTTATGTATTGGAGAGTCAAATACAGTCAAATAAGAAATGAAACATTTAGGACAGAGTGGAACACCACTCAGGCTTCTCAAATGCTGTGCAGTTCCCACAGCAATCAATCATTTCAACATGATGCCTAATCTACACTGGCAAGTCCCTTGAACACTTAAAGACAGGAAACTCATGCAGCATCCTTTGAATCAGGAACACAGCTGTTCAAAAATAGCCGCGTCCTCCAAGAACTATCAGCAGAATAAAAATAATGCCATAGTAATATAAATGAAAACCATGTATTAAAAAATAATCAAGCAATTGAAAACAATATGAAAATTCCGTACCAACGCCCCCCTGAAACTCCCAAATGTGGAGAGTAGATGGAAATCGTGCCTGTCAGTCTCTAAAGTCCAGACAAAACCTGCATGAACTAGAACCTTGTCTAAATAGCTGTAGACATCCAGCTCAGCACAAGAAATGCATCTTTCATCTATGATACAGACCCTAAAGTAGATACTAAAGATAGCAACAATAGCAGAGGCTTTAACTGCCCAACCTCAATAAAAGCAGGAACGAGACAATGCCACTCATGTACCACAATCTTTTCAGTCTTTTATTGGTTATCCTTTATTAGCTGTCCAGAAGAAAAAGTCTTGTCCCCTTGTTCCCATTGTAGCCCAGCTGCATAGATGAAAGATGGTCATCTACCTCTTCAGAACCAAAGAAAACTGCTCTCAATCTCCCTGGTCCACGTAGAAGCTGTTCTTCCTGTGATCACAGAGTACAAACATCTGTGTGTTTTCAGATGAAAAACAAAAAACAGATGTCATCCACATGAGGCAGTAAGAACAAGACAGCAAGACAGACAGATGCAGCAAGATGTAAAACTGTTCAAGAGGACACCACTGTACTATGACCTTGTTGAAAAACAAACAAAACCAGCTAGAATTTACAGGACTACATGAGAAGGAAGTTCTTGCAAAAAAGTTTGTTTAAAATTGACAAGTTCAGTACTATAACTAAATAAGAGATTAATGTAGCACATGTGTTCTCTAAAGCAATATGGTTTCAACTAAACTAACTTCCTTTTGCCTTTAAACACCAAAACTTATAGTTAAGATCATGTAATTAAAATTACCATATTTCAATAACATTTAAGAATCAAGGCCTGCTCTCCAGCACATAACAAAGTAAGAGCACAGCCCTTCCTTCAAAGAGAAGGGAGCCTAAGCTATAAGGATACATTTCTGAACACTTAACAACTGTGTTAGGATTTCTCCAAGCCCTACCAAAGTAAAACTTAAACAAGCCGGCTGAACTGTACAGCACTTACAACTTGGTCTACTATGTAGTTGCCCACGTCACATTCCTAACATTGGGCAGTTTAAGTCCTTTTGTTTGACTAAGGGAGGTCAGAAGTAAATTTAAAAAAAAAAAAAAAAAAAAGTCCGAAGCATCATGGTAGGATTTCCTCGAAAATTACTGATGCTTCCCTTCTAGAAAGCTGAATAAATGTAACATACATCTTTATTTGCTTTTGTTCCTCATGACACATCTAGCCCATGAGGCAACATCATTCACAGCTTCAGTCCTCTTACAACAGCTACTTTCCCCCATTGAAGGGATTGTCTACATCAGCTTGCTACCTTTTACAGATAATTCAATTCTTCTAAGCTTTTCTTTCACAAGACACTTCTATTAAACCAATGTTGCCTTCAAGTCTTCCCATAAATTATCACAAATAAAAATTACCTTTTAAAGAAATTAAAAGTATCAGTTTGTAAGAGGATGGATAGGAGGAAAAATTAGGTCAGCCAAACTAGGTCATCCATTTATACCTCTGCTTATCTGGTACCTCTTGGGAAACTTATTTCTCTATCTTTTTAGCTGCATAAGAATTTTTTCATTCTAAAGCTTATTGCAACAGGGTAGCTAGAATAAGGCCCTCAGAGATACAAGCAGTCACTTTGCTATGCAAACCTCGCAGCAACTGAAACATCCTGACATCAGTATTCAAAGATACTTTGAAACAACAGTCCCCAACCCAGGGAAACGAACCTTGTCGGACAGACTTTTCCTTAAGTTGCTGTTGCACACTCAGCTTCCCTACTAAAGCTACTAGCTTTGTACTTGTGCTGTCCCAGCAGTATTTGGGTCTGACCAATTCTGGTTCTTGAAGATGTACGAGGACTTGAAACACTAACAATACAGCCACTCTCTGGGACTCTCAGTTCTGGATCAAAAACTCCACAGCCCTACCTCAGCGCTCTCCTTCCATCAACACATTCTGACTGCTCAAATTTGGAAAAAAAAAAAAAAAATAAAAAAATCATGAGTTAAGTTTACACTAGAAGGTTTTTTTGCTAGATGAAGCAGGAAAACAAAGAGCTTAATCTCCTTGCAACATTCACATGCTAGTTAACAGAAATAGAAATGCATATCCATACTTCATTTAGGGCAAATGTACACAGCTGAGTTATCCGAGCCTGCACCGGCATAACTGTAGTAACTGTGGAGTACAACAGCCCGAAGAAAGCACCAGGATGCAAATACCAGGATGCAAACACCGCACTTCCTAACGGCACAAAGAGCATCTGCTCTACCCAATTAATGTATGCTTTACTCAGTTCCATATCTGACCTTTAACACTGGTGCCCCTCCCTAAGTGAAAGCTGTTTTATAAGACCAAGAAGAAAAACACTTTCTAGTTTCTGAATTCAGTTATTTAACTTAAAAGCATACTCCAGGTACTACCGTAGTTTCATCTTTTCCCAGCACTAACAAGTGCGTTACTGTTTTCTCTATACCGAAATTTCCTATGTACTAAGCATATTACAGTACACCTGTAGCAGTATACAACACAAAATCCACACGTTATATAGTAACAGTGAAGGAAATCAAACAGGATTTCATTTATTACAAATTAATGGCTTTAAAATGAATTTAAAATGCCTCAGCCTTCTGTTGCACTTACTATTAACAAATGTATCCACATGAGATACACAGACACTCAAACCTTTCCTAGCTTGAACTACTCATGACTTCTATTTAGCTGTAATACTATCAAAGAAAAATACCCTGAACCCATTGCAGTTTGAAGGTATATTATGTACACACCAAAACAAATTCTTACTATAGCAATCAGTTACACATGTATAGAGAAATATATAGAAAATCATCCAGATAGATACATAAGTATGTGCACATACATAGATCTACAGAACAATAGATTAGGGTCGAGAGTTGATGAACTATGGTCACGCAACATCTCTATATAGTTATATCTATCTCATAAAACTATATACAGCAAAACAACACTCAGATCAGAATAAAAACAAAGTATGCACATGACACGCTATTTAAATTATTTGGAGTGCATGTAGTATGACATGAGGTGCAAGATAAAGATTACTGTTTGCACCTTCTGGACAATTCTATACTATTCAGCAAAACCAGGACACAAGCTTTGACTCCATAAGAACAGTGGATTTACACACTCCTGTCTTTAAAGGCTGAGCAAACAGATCTCATTACCACACAAGCTATTTGACACAACCCAGAACATAGCCTAACTGGCTTGGTTTAGCTTCATTTGCCTGAAAAAACTACTGTAATTTTAGGCAGAGTTTGCAAGTTTTTATACCCCAGGGTCACTATAGCAGCTTTGTGGTTGTATTCAGCTGCCTCCATGAAAATTCAGAATGGCATCTGTGAAACAACAGGAACAGCACTCACTTCCTCAGAAGGCGACAAAAAAGTGGAATATTTAAACTGAATGGTTGTTTACAGAAAGTTGCGTTTTTTGTATAACTATTAAAGAAAGCCTCTGAAGAGTTACTGAAATTACTGCTCACTTGTATTGCTCCAACCAGATATAGTCCATGTAAATGAAGCTTTATGAATGGCCTCAATGAGTATTGCTACTCACAATGAAGAAATCCATCAGGATGTGCATCCCAAATAAGATTAACAGCATCTAGATTAAATATATTTAATGGAAACAAAGCCTCAAAAATGCATTAACACACAAATTAAAACTTACGGAAGAGGAGTAGTAACAGAGCCATTGTTTTACCCTGAAATTATTTAAAAAAAAGGCTCAAAGCATATCTAAAGTGACAGTTGTCAATGACCTAATAACACATATCAAAGAGGAGACCTTCTTGTAACAGATCAGATGTACAACACACAGGTCACTTTCTCCAAGGCAAATACTCTTTCCATCACACTTAAGGGAAGACAAATGCTCAGAAATGTTGATGTTTGTTCAAAAGCCCCCAATTTACAAGAACTTAATGCAAGCTTATATTTACACCAGTTAAATCATTGGGTTTTTCTGAGTTCCAAGAAACAGTTTAGCATCTACTTGATTCTACCAAAGCATTTGTCCTCATTTAGACTTCAGAGATTAAAATTATTTCTCTTGAAAAGACAGCATGTATTTTATAACACACATAAAGCAGAAGTTGAAAGTTCATGTTTTAAACTATGTGCTACAAGCATGAAATTCATAGAGTAAATAAATACTAGAAAACAATTTCCAAAAATGCCCTTAAGGCATTTCAAAATATAACAAAAACAACAACAAAAAACCCAAACCTCAAACAAAAACACATGCAGAGAGATAGCATACTCTTATCTTTCTTCACAAAGTTTCCAGATTATATGGTTGCCTTATAAATGTGAAAAACATCTCAGATACTCAAGAGGTGCATTAATGGTATTTGAATCAGAAAGGCTTACACAAATGCACATTACTACACAGAGAAGCTTTTAAGAAGAGCGTTTCCCAGGTGCTACAGCTATGGTTGAATATACTGCAAATACTATTTCAGAATGTACAGGAATTAAAGCAAAATCAATATCATGATTGCCATTAGTACATGGGCTTTCACTAAGTATCTTAGTAGTCTTGACCAGTGATTTAGAATACTCTAGATGGCTAAATCACATTAGTAGTCTTGGCTCTTTTAGACAAGATGCACTTTCCTGAAAAAAACCAAACAGGGATGGCAAGTTTTATAACATCTGGCACAGCACTGCATATGATCAGCTTAGCTTTTATCCTTAGAAGTCAGGCACATTCCACCTCCCCTGTTTATAAATAGGATTTTCAGAGAGCAATGAGATAGAAGTATTTAAGAATAAAAATTTTGAAAGTAGAACCATCAAGAGGTTAAAGGCATAGAAACTACCTTTTTATCCATTTCAAATCCATGACCCATTCAAACTTCCTTTCATACTTGAGTAAGGAACTCAATGTGCTGTTTTCTATTTCCAAACCTAAGAGTTGCAGCTTAGATAGATTGAATGAACACTGATACACAATATTCAGTTGTTTTAGTTTGGTGTCCTCTTGACTGAAAGGTATAAAAAAAATCCAATACCAGATGTAGATACCTAGTAACTCCTTGCCAAGTTATTAAAAACCAGCATTATTTAGACAGATCACCTAAAACAGGATTATTTTGACATCACTACCTCCAGACAACAGCTGAGGGTCACCTACACAGTACTTGGTGCAAAAACCACAAATGCTTTAAAACATTCTGGGTTCCATGACAACAGATTAGCCAGAGATAAAATCCAGAAGATTAAGCAAGACTGTCATATACCAGAAAACACTTCAAACATAGCATCTGATTTTTTAAGGTAAAGCTTTACACCATTCATATTTCAGTTCTCCTATAACAATGGCAAATGACAGAAGCAAGAGTTATCAGAATGCTTTTGCATAAGAAAAGAAAAATGTGTTAGTTGTGGATAAGTTAAATGAAAATCAGCAAAAATATTTCTTGAGGTCTTTCTAAAATCTAGGAAGCAGAAAACCTGCTTGCTTTATCTCCATATGGAGCTTTAACTTCCAACTCTACTCTAGACACATGCCTATAGAAAATCAGCACCTACACCGGGCTGGCTGTATTCGTACAACATGAAACACCAAGAGGAAGCATTCTGTACTTACTTCCTTTTGCCTAAGTAGCAATGTCTGCAGAAAACAAAGAAAAAGTATACCCTTGTGTGTATTGTAACCATTCCAGTAAAATCCTGACCTACATTATTTTAGAAAAAAGCCCACTTGCTCCTATATCCACAGGTACACGCTTATTGGCAAAACACACAGGCAAGCATATACTGTTTCCAAATTACCCACTTCATTTAAATCTAATTGTGCACATCCATAGTACTGAAGTGATCTACCAGTAAGTCCTGCTTACTTTGTAGTGCAAGCTAATTAAACACATTTTATTTCCAGTAACAAACTTGCTATCGGTGCCCAGATTATATAATTCATTTTATGAGCGGGGGGGAAAAGGAAAAGTCTTACTTTCTACCTTCAAAGTGGAACATATTTTCAGGCATGTCAATAGCATTATTAAATAGCAGTTGTAGTCATCTACACTATGGACTTTCAATAACATTCAGCCAGACTAATCAGCCTGCCTGTACATAACTCCAGCTTCTCTACCCTCTCTTTCAGCACTCCCTGGCATCTGTCTATCAAGCACTTTCAGTTCATTCACTCAGGCCTGAATATAATTCCGCGAGCCTATTACTGAATATATTCAAAGTCAATAAAGATGTGAAAATAAGGAATAGTTTTCAATTGCATTCACACACTATTCCATTCCTATTTTTAGATTCCATTTTGACTTAGAAATGAAGCAATGAGTAACAGCAATTCCTATTCCACAAAATTTGCCACTGCTTAGCAGCAACATCCCGCACTTAAAATGAGAAAATACAACTTCCTCTGTCCCCCTGCCCAAAAAATCTCCACTAAATCTTAAATAAAATGGAACACTGAAGCTTTTTACCCCCTTCACCTCTCTCTTCTGCTTTGTCAACCGTTTTAAAGAGCATACTAATCTATACCTGCTTTACTACACAGAGGTGAATATTAAGACTAGCATAAATATGAAGGACAAAGATCAGCATTCTAGTTTCCTGGTTTTCCCATAATATATTATGCAAATATAAAATAAGAAAGTTTGAAGTGTTAAGAGGACAAAAGAAAATTCAAATGCAATTTTTCCCAAAGCATTTAACATTGTTTCAGGTAATGTATCATTCTCCTGAAATGTCTCACCAATTATTTCCTTTAGCCTTATCTTCCCATTTTTTAAGCAGCATTCGCTTTCCTTGCTGCCCTATGAAAGCAATGGGAAAGCTTACTGACTCTACATTTGAAAGCTATAGAAACAATATACTGTCAAATAGAGAAACTGAAACAAAAGCTATTTTTTCCCTAGAGAGGTGCTACTACTTAGGAGAAAGTATGACAAAACTATTCCCTTCCATTCGACTATAACAAAGGTAAAACATCAGGCTATCAGATATGAAATGGTAGAATTGGGTTAGGAGATCTAGTACAAAGTATTTAACATAAAGGTTATTAGGTACATGTAGTTTACATGAACAAGATTCATCAGTACAATTGTCAATTTGTGTTTAATAGCAGCTACATCACTAAAACTATCACTTCATGATAGTGCTCTACTTAATGATTAATGCTCTGTCAAACTATTTAACCTTTAAATTCTCGTGAATATGCTCTGTTCGGTGAAACAAGGGTTTAGTAGAGTCCTATCCCTCCAAAGCCATTCTTCACATTACATATTTCTCTCTTCCTTTCCCACACGCTCAGATGTTTCAACAGCATACTTTCAGTATTTGCAAAATCCTGCCCAAAGAGCGTGGCTGATTTCCCACGGACTCCCACCCCACCCTGGATGAACTCGTTACTTCCCAAAGTCCACTTCCTCTTCCACCCCTGGACCTGCCAGCACTCCCAACACCCCTCTGCCTTGTGCAATATCCGCGGCCTCCTCCCCACATTTCAGACAATCCCCGATGCGACATTTACATTGAGATTTTTTTTTTTTTTTTTGTTCCCAGACCACTAGCAAAGACTGACAGCTTAAAGGGCTAACGATGTGGGTTTAATCCCAAATAGCACCGGACAATAAAACAAGCTGCAAAGATACACGTATACGGAGGTTGGTAGCCCACTCATCTTCATCTCTTCTGTGGGTCTGACTGTATTTTGATATTAAGTATTTAAACAATATTGAAAAGTGCCAGTAACATCTGCCCAAAATTATTGTTCGCAGCTCAAACCATCTATTCAAAAGATAAATTGCCTCAAACGTTTTAACAGCCCGATTAAACAAAATAAACCAGGAAAAGGGCTAATTCTCCAATAAATTCTTCCCCCGAGCACACATGTTAACCAAAGGCTGACGGTGAACTGATCTGGAAGGAAGAAAGGACGAGGGATACAGGCAGCGCTGCGATGGGGGATGGGGAGTGAACGGAGATGTTAGGAAAGATGAATATATTCCTCCAAGGACTATTCAATACATCTAGTACATCTCCTCGGAAAGAAATCTCAAGCAGGCGGCTACGGGGTCAGAAAAAGGGGGAACGGAGGGAAGGAGTGCCCCATTATCCTCAGATGACATTATACATGGCAACCCTGTGAGAAAATGGGCTGTAAGGGAGAGGAAGGGCTAACAGCCCTCTCTGAACCGCCTCTGTCCCCTTTATCTGCTCAGGGAATGAAAAGGGGGGGGCCAGGAGCCTCCCGTTTAATTTTGCAATAGCTGATCACCTACCACCTCCTCAGGAGCAGAGGACGGCCAGGGCAGGGGGCTGCGGTGACAAACCTTTCCAGAGGGTGGGGGCAGAAAAAAAGGGTAAATTAAGGCGGCCGCCTTCCAGCGCCCCCCTCCCGCCCAGCCGAGCTAAAAAAGTGGTGGGGGGCACCGGGGAGCCGGCTGAGCTTCGGGGTACACAATAGCAAGTCACTCCCAGGGAAAGCGATGCTTCCCCTGACGCCCCTTTGCTCGCAGGGGGGTGAGGAAGGGACTGCGGGGGCAGCTCGGCACCTCGGCCCCCCCGCC
>JAAGNO010013738.1:139337-162436 GCA_033439905.1 Ceryle rudis | reverse complement strand
TTCAGCTAGTGGAAGATGAGTTCCTTGATTTAATTTGCTCATAAATTTTATAAATACTCAGACAGTATTTTCAAAATTAACTACATGAAAAATAAAAATCTGGCTCCAGATTTAGGATTCAAATTGAGGATTTTTATATACCTTCTGGCTGTTCTTGGAGCTAGGAAAGAGGTTTCATTAGCTACAGTTTACATTACTTAAAGGTTTTCTGTGGAACTCCAAGGTGTAGAAACTTTATTTTAACAAAAAAAATTAAATTCTTTCCAATTTAAAAGTAATTCTTCTGGCTGACCAATTTAGAAAATACACATATCATAAGACTCCTGACAAAATCATGACAGTTTGGCACTACAGTTCCTGCAGTAAGAGTTATACATCTTTTCTCTTAGGAGATAGATATACAGTCTAATGGTTCTTAGTGATATTTTTCTGACTACACTTAAATGGAATTTCTTGCAAGTAATTATCTTTCAACATACATCAATGCAGCAGATGATGGTAACAGCTGAGCATACATTTTCTGGATCAACATAAACTTTGGCATGGTACACCTGGTTCTGCTACTTCTTGATTTTCAGGTGTGGAGATGCAGGGGGAAGAGTGCAGGGACAGGAATTCAGCATGAATGAAGTCTCTTGCTTGAGGATGTGAATATGGATAATTTTCCTACCCTATGACGGTCATCAAAAAAAGGTGGAGAGGAAAACCAGAAAGAAACTACTTTATGGTGAGATCTCTGGCAGTGGTGAGAGTGCACAATGAAATTCCCTGTAATACTAACAAATAGGTTCATTAAACCAGACTAAACATTTCAAGCAGCCTGTTAAGCCTGTCCTCCTGTGACACTGAAGTTAATTTCAAAAGACTTCTAGAGAAAAATCAAAGACTCTACAAATAAAGTTGGTACAATGTGGGAAAGGTAAACTTAGGCTCCAGGCTGTGAATGAGGACAGTGGAGGGTAAGATCTTTCTCTGCTAAGTACAGTAAAGGAGACAAGCATGCACTGAGAAAACACCAAAGACAGCACAGAGACTCCAAATCTTGTCTGTTAATTTTCCAGTCCTCACCATTCAGTATAAAGTCTCTTCAGATTGATGGCACACAGTTCCGTTATACCATCTATCTGCTTCCAGGCTTTGAGTCATCTCTATCTAGGATACATATTCATACAGATGGAAATTCTTCCTTACACACATAAGCAAGTGTTCCTTTCCCAAATATATGACATAACCTTTACATTCCAAAGCAGTCTCTATGCATTGTCTTTGCTGAAGTTCCATGCTTCGTTTCACTTTGGTTTCTTACATGGTAATGCATAAATGCTCTTTAAAATTTCTCCTTAGTCTAGTTTTAATTTTTCCCTCCGACTGAGAATAAAGCACAGCTTCACAAATTATGTCTACAGCTAGTTCTTTTTATGCACGTTTATCTGATTTGCTTCTCCAAAGCATTTTTTGTATTAATACATTAATTTCATAATTACTTCAAATTATGTTCCATGTTGCATGAACAATTTGGGAATTAGCATCTACTTGCAAGTTGTTAGCCTGGCTTTTTATTTTCGTTGCTGCAGTTGATGAACTAAAATTATCCATACTGAATGTGCCTGAAAAGAATTCCACCTCCAGCAATAAATAATTCTCTTTACTTTCTGTATTGGTTTTTGTTAAGGGAATTCAGTGCAGTCTGATAAGCAATAATACAAAACACTTTATCACCAGTTTTGGTATAATGATCAAATTACTATGTAGAGTCACTCTGTAACGCTCTTATATAGTCTTTCACATACACACCCAGGTACCTACCGTGTTACATTTTTCAATTCTGCTATTACCTTCTGGTTACCATCACGCTGGGGCAAAAATGGAATTAGTGTCACAGAGCACCAGTGATGTCTAAGCAACTTTAATGTGAGCATTAAACTCACATTAAGCGAGGGCACCATTTTTCAGCTGACAAAGACTCAGTACAGATGTTTTTCTCAGAGATGACTTCCTGAGCTTCTTCAAGCACACATACTTGAAAGCTGTTCTGGGTCATATTGAGATGTTGAAAGAGCAAGAGGGATAAAATATTCATGAGGAAATGATGCCCTATGCCTCATTTCCCTCCTTGCACATACCATATGACATCTAAGACAGATGACAATGTAGAAAGTAAGGTGTTCTTATTCTTCTCCAGAGTTGCTGATGCCTCTCCTCCTTGACCCTCGTGTCTTTCCCTTTTCTTTCCATGTAATATGCCCTCTTCTAAAACAAGTAATTTCCTCAAAGCTTTTAAATAAAAGTGATAAATTAAGCATGATACATCAATCTGCTGAGATTTTGTTACTACAGGACATTCAGCTCATGATCTAATTATGTTTAGAATGTCTAAAGCAAAAGATCAGCATTCTTGGTTTGTCTTCATATGCCACCATGGCAGGCATGATCAATTTGGTCCAACACCAACAGAAAAACAATTTTTAACAAAGAACCTCAGATGATGCAAAAGTCTACTAAGGCTAATAGAGCATGATTAGAAGTTAATGGCATTATTAGAGGTTGAACCAACTGAGGCAATACCTTTCTATCTTCATCACCCAGTGCATAGCTTCATCAATGAGAACAAAAGTAAGCTCCATTATTTTTAAGAGCACCAATTTAGCAGAAGTACCACAGCAAGATACATGTTTTAATGTTATTACTTCCAAATAGAGCCTTCTTTAAAACTGAATGTCACACATCCGTGTCTCCAAAGACAACTTGAGACATCCTGATGGAAAGTTCAATCTCTATCTCTCCTTGTCATTTTAATAGTGTAACTAAAGCTTTTAGCAGTCACACCACCGTGGAGCTTGCTGAAGGTTTTCTTGCACAATAGACATTATATTTGCCCTTGTATAGCAGTTACTAGAACCAAACCAGGGCAAAGCATTGCTGGACTTTTGCAAGAATATTGCTGTAACAGAACTTACCTTTTTACTTAAAATACAGCATATGAGGAGGGGCATAAAAAACTACTCTAATTTCTGCCTTTTTTTTTTAAGGAATAAAAGATGGCGGGCACTTCAATGTAACCTTCCTAGCTATGCTGCTGATCTTGCTAAATCAGAATGCTACTCATTAGGCTGGTTAGCACAACCATACAGAAGTAATCCTGCAATAGCAAAGAAAGGCAGGAATCATACTTAGCAGCAGTTTTAAAACTGACTATTTGAAGAGGACACTAGAAATTAATATATTTTTGGTTTAGTGACTTGTCATTTTGGAGTCAAACTCAAAAATCAACTTCTGCTGCTTCTCCTAGGAAAGTTCTTTGAGAGTATGAATTGTCCCTCTGCATCACACTTCATGTCAGGTATTTGGGTGTCTGTTCACCAAGCTCCAATTAATGTTTGAAAGTCTGAGGCACAAATGACTTCAAGGAGTTCTATTACTCATGAGATGACAAAGGAAACTTAGACTCAGCCTGTAATGCTTTAATGGTTTCAAACAGCAGGGGATGTTAAACCGCATGATAGCTCACTCCTAACTTTGGAAAGTATGGAACAAATTTAACTCGATCAACTAGCTGGCTTCAAAGAGAGATGCATTTTTATTATCAGAAGCAAATGATCAGTTTCAATTTCAGCAGCCTAGATAACTCATACAACAAGGGCTGTTGAGTGCCAATGACTGCTAATGAGAACTTGATCAATAGTATTTCTAATAACACAATTCAAAGTGTAATGGAGCTGCTTCAGCTGATAGGGAAAGTTAGGAATGATTACATCATTGGTCAGGGCAAATTCCAGTGTTGTCTGGTTTTTGTTATTCTACCTGGTGCTTAGCATCCAATATATATTTCTTCTTGTCTCTGCCCTGTCCAACCCCTACATTAAACACACTGAGGATCACAGGGCTTAGATGCTTACAGCTATTATGCTGAAGATCTCTTGAGCTGCCTACTAATCATTTGTTATTTCTATAATGCCTAATGGATACTAGGTGAGAGCAATGCTACCATTTCTTACTATTCAGGCAGCCTCGAATAGGGTCATATATTACGAGCATTTTCTTGCACTACTTCCTGGAGGATATACTCCAGATATAGATAAACATGTATTAATGCCCAGGCCTGTCAGTTGCTCAGTGATGCAGTTGAGGTTAGTTGATTGGATGCTTCTAGCGATAGTTCTAAGTTTCTTAAGCTTTTCCTGGCCATGCTCAACTCACAAGAAAGGAAAGGGAAAAAAAAAAAAAAAAACAAAGATAGGCCTTTCTGGCCACTGGGAATAATATCCCCATTGCCATGGGGGGCAATAGCATAATACAGTGCACAGATTAAAGTATCCCAAACTTCTAGTTTCAGATGGCAGCACACTCCATAAGTAAAGAAAAGAAGATGTGATAAGCCAGTGATGGAAAGAGCATGTTCCAGAGACACACTGCAGAGAGATCACACAAGTGCAGAAAAAAAGCGGAAAGCTGAGGGAATAGAACCTAATAAATAAATTTACTACAGAAAGGGTTTAGGTAAATCAGGGGCCAGAGAGGAGAACTACATATTAAAGTGAAATTTCAGAACAGACTTAGACTCAGTTAAGACAAAGGTACCAGAATTACATGCAGTAAAAAGCCTTTCACAGTAAATATGGTCAGTGTGAAAAACAGGGAGAACAGAGGTGAAGACAAACAACATGCAGTCCCTACCGTCCTGGATCATTTGCTGTCATAGTCAGCTTGAGTCATGCAAATGTTATTTATATTTTGTTCATGTATTGCAAGTTCTGAGATGCTCAAAAGATAGAGATCACACCAATGAAACAAACCAGTTTAATTTCAATCCAATCATGTGGGTTAATGAGAAGACTGTATGTACTAAGAAGGCTAGAAAAGAAGTAAAAAATATGGCTATAAGTTGATTCCCACAAGGCAAGATAACCGCCCTTTATTTATTGTATATTAGTTGTCCACGTGTACACATTTCTCCTCACTTTTACTAAAGGAGTAAGCACCATCTAATTTATTATGCTGTAAGAATGAGCATATGGATAGTTACTATGCAGCAGTTAACATGCTAGAAATCAACAGCCCGATGTGCTTGACAGTAATTTGTTAGGAAGACATAACCAGAAGTAGAAAACAATCAAGGACTGGCAGTCAGAAAGAAACAGAGACAAAAATGTCAGGAGTATTGGTGGTCTTGGCAACCAACTCTAACCAAAGCCCCTGCTCCTAAACATGTTAAGCCAAATCATTACAGATCAGTGGAACATTCAAAAAAAGGTATCCTCCAGGTAATGCAGTAACCCCACTAAAGAATATTTTGACTGTGAATAAAAGCAAAGCACACAGAGAGAGAGAGAGTTCATGCTGAATTTTCTGATTTTCTTAGTCTACTAGCAGTAGAAATCTTGTTTCGAGGATACATTATATTTCTAAGGGAATAAAAGAACTGCCTAAAAATGCTACTAGAATACGCCAAACATCCAGATCCCTGAAAAGGAAGACATGATAGATTCGTATTGTCATGTCAACAAACTTTTAAAGATGTTCTTCCTGACTATAGCAGGTTATCAAGTAGTGCTCAGGATTACAAGTGGTGTGATTTTGTAATAATTATTGAATGTGGTGAAGACATTCTTTTTCACATAATTGCCTAATCTGCTTGAGTCTCCAACAAAGCATTTGCCACCCCCATCAGTTGAACTGTCACTATAAAAAAAAACCCAGAATTCACTGAATTAGAGCTAGAAACATGACAAATAGCAAACCTTTGTCAAGGCTTTCTATCAAATAAATTATTTGCAAAGTATTTCCTTAATCAGCTCTCATGATATTATCCGATTGTACCTGATCCATCAGAGTATCAGAGATGTCTTTTCCCCATTTTCTCAAATTCTGATAATAGTGTCCCCAGTTGTTAACATTTGAAGGCAGAAAAAATAACATTTCTATAACTAATTTGTAAAGTTTAAATTATTTTTACTTTAGAAATAATTGGCATCAAATTTACATCAATCTCACAGTGATAATTACATCTATCTACCATTGATTTCTATGGGACAAATGATCTTCAGAAAATTTGATTATCTCACACATATTCATTCTGTTATACTTTGAATACCATAAGTACAGAAAGTGTTCTCACCTTCACTTTTAATCATGGAAAAATGAGGCACATAGCAATTAAACAGCACATTCATTAAAAGACTTAAGAAAGCCTGTGCCAAACCTCAAATGCTTGAATGCAGTATCTTTAATAGAAGGTTATCCTTTTCCTTATCCCGTATTTATGGTCTAATTATCTTCTTCAATCAGCCTATAGACATACTGTCAACAAAGAAAAGTTTTGTGTTGTTTCAATTCCAATCTCTGAACGGCTTCAAATACAGTGCTTCTCTCATTTTAAAAAAGAAAATTAAAAGTCTGAGAAAAAAAAAAGAATCTAAGATTACACATTACTAGAAGTTGGAGGTGGAATGGTTCCTTCAGGTCATCAGCTCCATAACTTTGTTTTTAAAGAATACTTAATTTGCTTAATATTCTTTTTCTCATTTTATTAAATTCCAAAGTTCCTGAATAACAGGGATGGTGACTGTTTCTTTTCACATACTGTCATTATCAGATAGCGATCTCAAAGTGACATGCACAAAGTCTTCCTGAACAGCCAGAGAATCCTTCAGCTTTTCTGACGTTTGATCCACAGCTCCCTGGAGTCAGGAGAAATCTCTCCAAACGATTCAAGCTCCTGGAGGCCTTAAGTTATTTATTAATTCACAGAACAGCAAAAGAGTATCCCCTCCTCTCTGTTCAAGTTTCTTAAGTATAAATGCAGACAATTAATTTCTATCATGCATGTAGTTTTTAGACAACATAGCTTGAGGAAGTTTTCTGAGACCTCTGACCAGTTCATGTAAAATTTAATAATGATGGCATTTACTACTCTAGAGCTGGCTGTCTTACTCTGCATAACCAAGATGGAATGGATAGTATGTCCTACTGTGCTCTGGACATGTACTCTGGACATGTGCTCTGGACATCCCTCTTCTTCAGAGAGATTCTGAAAATTAACTCTCCACAGGCTAGACCACAGAATCACAGAATGATAGGATCTGGAAGGGACCTCTTGAAATCATCTAGTCCAACCCCACTGCCAAGGTAGGTTCACCAAGAGAAGGTCGCACTGGATTGTGTGCAGGCAGGCTGTGAATGTCTCAAGACGGAGACTCCACCACTGCTCTGGGCAGCCTGTTCCAGTGATCTGTCACCTTCAAAGTAAAGAAGCTCCTCTGTATGTTTAGATGGAACTTCCTATGTTCAAGTTTGTCTCCGTTACCTCTTGTCATGTCACTGGGCACCACTGAAAAAAGACTGGTCCTATCCTCCTGACAGCAACACTTTAAGTATTTATAGGCATAAGATCCCCCTCCCCTCAGTCTTCTCCAGACTAAAAAGACCCAACTCCCTCAGCCTTTCCTCATAAGAGAGATGTTCTAGTCCCCTGATCTTCTTCATAGCCCTTTGCTGTACCCTCTCCAGCAGTTCCCTGTCCTTCTTGAACTAGGGAGCCCAGAACTGGACACAGTACTCCAGATGTGGCCTCACCGGGGTAGAATAGAGGGGGAGGAGAACGTCCCTAAGCCTGCTTGCCACACTGTTCTTCATGCACCCCAGGATGTCATTGGACTTCTTGGCCACAAAGGCATATTTCTGGCTCATGGTCATCCTGTTGTCCACCAGGAATCCGAGGTCTTTTTCCACAGACCAAATGTCATGGAAATCAATGAAGTCTCATTACTATGTGATAATAATTAACTGCTTTTCTTAATAAGCTAACATTTAGTCCTCCACATACACTGTTTTCTTTATTAGGCTTGCATAGCAGTTGTATCCATAAAACTTTACCAATGACTTAGATTTAGACAAAAAAATCACTAAAGAGAACACTATTGCCCAGAGCACCCTTTCACCTTCAGTTCCTTCTTAGGTTTATGGGTCATTGGCAAATCTGTTCTAAGAGAAATATTAGGCTGCTATATGGCTATAGCAGAAAATTCACCAGAGACTTAAACTCCAGTGAATGTTCAACACTTGCATGGGCCATGGATGAAAGATAGCTTTTATATCAGAACTTGGTTAGCTCTAAAACATCAGCCAGCTTTTCTTATCCATTAAAATGAATTTTAAAAACCTTCAAAAAGAAAGTGCACTTTGTGTGCTAAGCAAGTGTCTAGTAAGTTTACTATCTGATTACCTTCACTCTCTCAAAACAATTATTTAAGCTACAAGCATTTGTTCAGCAGCTGTGAGAATGTGGACTTTTCCCCTAGCTCAAGACCACTTGCACAGAAAAATGTAAAACTTAAAGCTTTCCAGCTTTGTAATCCTACTGACACATTTGTAGGTTTTTTGCAGGCATGTATCTTAGCTAATTACATAATTCTTTTTAGCTGACAAGTGAAACAGACACAAGATGACTAAATTCTTCTTTGATTCAGGTGCTGATTTGGCATAGCTTTCCTCCTCTTTTTATACTCAGATCTGCCATGTGCATGTTCTCCTGCATAATAGTCACTGGGACAATTTAGAAAGTGAGTAAAATGGCAGAACTCCAGAAAACTCAGCGATTTCAACCTTCTTACACTAAGGCTTTGAGAAGAGCCAAAGCAAAAATCCAAGCATGAGAACAGTGCCAGCTTCCACATTTAGCTGTGTATTGCCTAATAGGCACTGAAAAACTAGGCTGACCTCTGTGAATGTAGTCACGAGACACACTCTTCACTCCAGAGTCTTTCAGAGAGTTGGCAGAAGGCTAATTAAGGCAACTCCAGCTTACTCTATCCTATCCACATCATCATTTTTCTTTTCAAGCCCCCTCACAGCAGTGACATCAACTAACAAGACAAAACAGGTATGGAAGAAGAATAAAGAAACTTAAATCCTGAGTTTATTTTGGCTTCATTGCCTCTTTCCCTCATGGGATATGATGGAGAGAAGAGTAGTCACATTGCTTCACATCAGATATCTCATATACACAGTTCCGTACCCTCCAAGCCAGCAGAGAGAAACAGATTTTTAGATACCACCTTAGAACATCTAATACCACAGAAATACAGTTTGACACAAGTCACAGGCATTAGGATTGTCCTGTCTCCTCTGCCTCTAGCTGCAGATTTTCTTGCCCCTCTTCTTGTGTTGTTACTGGCACTCATTCAACTCCATCTGCCTGCTGGTTTATCAGCTTGAACCGGCCCACTGCAGGGGCACATCACTCTAAAGCTAGAACAAATGGGAAACACAACTATTGAGTATGGTGTGGAAGGGGACACGGGGGACCTGAGATAACCCTGACGAAGACTGGCTTAGGCTTCTTCACCTTTCATCATATTGTTGAATTGTTCTCTTGATGAGTCTGTGGTCTTGATTACAGGAAGGAGTTAAGAACGATAACCTCATAGCTTTGCAATTTTAATAACAGGCCTACACAAGGCAAGGTGAACGTGCTTTGTAAGACTGTTCAGTCCCTTACATGAAAGGTTAATGGCTAGCTTGATTCATATCAGAATAAGGTTTTACTTGGAAGCAAATCATCGTACCAGGTTGCATCAATACTGTTTAATCTCCAAAATTCTTTTTCAGACCCAGAAGAATTAGCTCTTCTTCAGAATGAGGGGCTTTTCAATCTAACCTTCTTTTCTTTCCACTATAGCTCTTACTCTACATCATCAAAGATGAGAGTCTTCAATATAAGAAGGCCCCAGACACTAAACTCTAGAACAGTGCAAAAAAGCAGAGCTAATCAAAAAAGTAGTGACAGATACAGGATTCAATACCTCAAAGGGGGTTCAGCTGAGAAGTAAAAGTTTTCTATCTTTGGAAACATGGAATTACCTACCTTCTAATCAAAGCACTATTTACACAGCCTTAGAGGCACCGTAGTCACAAATAAAATGTGAGGTCCTTGTCTCAAAGAGCTTAAATCATTTCTACAACGCAAGATGACAACAAAGAGACCAATGAAGTTATGCAAGAGCCACGATTACAGAAGTGACAAATCTTTAAATATTCCGTTAGATACTCTTAATATTTTATTCAGGCCTCTTGCTTTCTATCTCTCATCCAGATTCAGTTTCCGCACTGTCCCCTACAAACTGTGAGATATAAGATCCTAAACGTCTGCTGCCCTGAAGGGGAAAATTTTATTTTTCATTTCCAAGGAATGTTAGTTCCACTAGAAATCAATACTTCATAAAACTTTGTCATGATTTTCACAGTTTTTTTAAAGACTCATCACCTAATTTTGATCCTGATTACACAAGTCAGGAGTAAAACTGCAGATCTACAGTCAATTCATCTCAGCTTAACAATTCACTGTGTATTACTTGAGGCATTTACCTCTCCATGCATACACTTTTATCCCCAATACATGCAGGATAATTAAACTTGGTTTATGCATTTTTTGCTTTGATCTAAGCTAAGTTCTGCCACTTTGCATTGCCAAGTTAAGATGATATTCATGGATGTTGATGCCAGTCAATTCATTAGTAGTTCACCTATCATGCCAGTAAAATTATTTTTATATAATTGTATGGTTGAGATGGTAATTCCACATTGCCATTCAAGTACAAGATCAGTGTAAAGAAGTTTAAAGTCAGTATGTAAGGGAGATGGTTAGGCTACAGCCATTGTGAAAGTTAATTTCATAGTATCTGTGATCACATACTAGAAGTCACGTAGCTGAAGATCTGCTCCCCCCATCTCTCTTTCTAGAATATGCTTTATGAGTTTTGGTTACTGAAAACATTGTTAGGAGGAAGCCACACTGACCTAATTATTTATTAATACTGTGTTATGAAAAGCAAAAACCAAATTGAACAACAAGAAGTTAAAATAATTATAACCTATTTTGTATAATAGATATTTCCACATTTAATAAAATGTGTGTGGCATTTTAAGAAGAAAATGTTTGTTTCACAAATTGATCAACATTTTAACATGTAAGATGTTCTAACCTGCTAGGACATAAATGCATTTCTAGGCCAGTATAAATAGCTTCAGGGTAGGTGTACTTTCTTTTTTTTTTTAATTTTTATTTTTAAAGGGGAAAAATACATGAACTTTCAATGTTAATGAAAAGAACCCCTCCAGAAGCAGGCACTCTTTGCTGTACTAAGGCATTCCCCTGAGCATTCAGCTACTGAAGAAACAACTGACAGTTATAAGCAACATTCAAAGACATTAAATTTAATTCCTCTGAGAAATTCCTCCAGCAGTACCTAAAATGAGCAAGACCAGCAGTACACAGATCTTTGAACAACGAAGTTGCATTTTAGAGGTTTAAAATCAACCTCTAATTTTTTTTTCCCCCCATTACAACTTCAGCAGATTTCACCTGTATCCTCAGACCAATGCTAAACACTCTGTACAGGTTTGGTAGCCCATGTCCAGACATATTAATGAACCAATAAACATAATAGGGTGGAATTAGGAAGAGCAGGTGTAGGATTAGCATAGAGTAAGGAAAGGATTATACAGACAGGATTTGAAAGACTTGTCTGTATATATAGCTGTAATAATCAGCTCTCTGACAGAATTTAGAGCCGGTTTGACACAGCAAACGTTTCATAGGGTTTTCTTGAAACATTATGCTTTTAAGAACATCTGAGGGAGCTGTAAACTTTGTGTTTGCTTTTCTTGCCAAAAATAGTTGGATGTGGATGAAACCAATATGGATATATGAGAGATGAGAAGCTGCGAGCACACAATTCTCCTGAGACAAGAAGAATCTCGTGTCATATGACATGATGAATCACATATGGTCCTCCCTTTAGAGCACAACCATGTCTGCTCCTACAGATAAATACAGGTATACATGCAAGGACAAGAACAGCAGCTGGTAAACAAAAAGTCATCAAATACTATGGTGACAAGAGTGATTTCATTCAGACCATTTCCCTGATTTACCAGTTATTTAGTTAATGCCCTATTGTCTTTTCTGTAAAAGTTGCTCACAAATATGGAAGGGATAATGTCATGTATCTAAATCAAACCAGGAAGAACACAAGTGAAAGGACAGATTCTCAAAAAAGCCACATGCAGGATACAGTTTGTGGAAAACATCCAAGGAAAAGTCTACATCTCATAACTATGTTGGCTGATATATTGTTCTGGTTTCTAACAAGCGGATATAGACATTTTTGTTGCAAATATTTTCTATTCCTAAAACCTGGATTTTTGGGAGGACCACTGTAAAGTCACATATCCTGGCAATCTCAGAAACTAATTTTCCTTGAAAAATTTTCAAGGAAAAAAACATCAGGAAAACCTACATGCTTTATTTTAAGGGCTTAAAACTTAAATGTTAAAAAAAAAAAACGTGTCCCAAAACATTACTTTGTTTTGCAAATTTCAGTTATTTAATAAAAATGAATAAATGTTTAATCTTCTGCAGAACTGACACCAGGAGGAAATCAAACAAGCTTTTGACCCTAATTTATGTTTTCTCCATCTATTTCAGATAAATGAAATATCAGCCTTTCATAAATACTATTAAAAAAAAAAAAAAAGAACAATGTCCTAATTTCAAAGAAGGTTAAATATTTAAATCCTAATTAGGTGTGTAACTCCCACCACAGTCAAAAGAATAAATGATTTGGTGCTAGCCCTCCTTGTAGACCTGGCCCTAAATTCTTTCAAGAATTTAATCCCCCTCAAACAAAGATTCTTTCAGAACTGTAAGGATTAAGCTGGAGGGCCTGGGAATGTTATGCAAATGATTTAATGCATTGTGCACCCATCAAACAAAAAAAAATAACAACTTAATTTGCAAGAACCCCCTACCTGTGATTCTGTAAATCCCCTCCTGTTAATCCTCTCAATCCCTCCCCCCACCTTGACTCCATCCAATCTTTTCTTCTTTCTGCTGGTTCCTTCACTTTTACTGTCACTTTTCTTTCATTTTCATACAGCAAACAGATGACTGTCTGCTCCCTGTCTGGTTCATTACTTCGTATAGCTCTTTCCAACAACTTCATTAATTATTACTTGTGTTAACATCTCAGCAGCCCAATCATAGAGCAAGAGTCTATTGCTTCAATTAACATCCATACAGTAACAAAACAGTACTCTTTGCTACAGAGAACTACAAAGTACAGTATCTGCAAAGGCACAAACTAAAGTCAGCCAAAAGTGAGTCCAAACCCAAACTGGTCAAGGTTTTGTGTGAATGACAGCATATAAAGAAGAAATAAAACAAATAAATAAATAAATAGGAAACCCTGACACACAGAAACTGTAAAAAGGTACTTGAAAATGCTGCAAGCAGAAATATTGGAGACTAGCATCACAGGTTAATTGGAGGCAACAGTTCACTTCCTAATATGCAGTGAGGTATGGCAAAGGTAGAGAGATCTGGAAAATGAAGGCTGGTAGCCCTATTTTTAGTGCTATAAGCTGGGGAGCTTTTCCAAAAAGATGTGTCATATGGCTGGAGCAGAAAGCTAGGTGTCTGATTTCTGCAGCTGCATTATGAATGAATCAGAGATGGCCATGACACATTTGTCAGAGCCAGGGGTAAGGACATTGCAATAGTTGAGACATGAGATGCTGAAAGCCTGAAGAAGAACACTAGCCCTGTGGACAGCTAGGAAAGACAGCACATTAGAAATATGAATGTAAAAAAAAAAAAAAAAAAAAAAAGAAAAAGGCCAGGCTTTCACATAATCTGCATAGAAAACCTGGCCTGACATAAACCAGCCTTATGGTTCCCTTCAGCTGGAGTCACAGGATGGATGGAGCTGTTTCTCCTTTCTAATGACCACCACCTACAGAGCCAGTCATGTGCATCACAAAGGAGGTTGCCATTCTGCCCTTCAGCAGTCCTCTTAATCCACACCAACATACTAAAATAGTAAATTACTTCCTTTAAGCAGCTGAGGAAGACATCTCCTCCTTTCTAGTATTAACACTTCAAAAGCAAATAAATCCTGATTCACAGAACAGGACTCAGTGTCTCCATGGACTGGCATGTGCACTGACTTACTTGGAAATCAGCAAGGCAGACATTGTCAGAACATGTGGCTCACTCCACAGTAACAAAGGGTAAGACAGAGGGAAGCAGAGTTTAGTACAAAGTCAAAGCACTTTCCAATTGTGTCCTCCCCTTACCAGAAATTTAGGCTGGTATCAGACTTTGGCCCAGACTGTAAAGGAAAGAAGGAATCCAGCTCCTATTTAACTCATGTGAAGCCAGGGGAGCTAGGCATATATAGACCTTCATAGATCCTGACTTCAGTGACTTCAAAAAAAGACACAAATGAAGCGTATGGTGAAGTAAAATAGTAGTGAGCAAGACAATATGTTTGGGTCTCTTCATGTGGAAGTTAGAATAGTACCCAAGAGAACCATGATACCTGAACAGTGACAAGCAATTCAACTGCAAGAAATTCAATGGAATGCAGTCAGCAATGGTGTTATACTGCTTCACGGTCCAGCGAGTAGTCTAAACCCTGACTATGAGGAAATGAGCAGGAAGAGACTTCTCTAAAATCATACCTGTTCCACTGTAGACTGGGAGCCATCACCAAACTCACAACTGCAAAGCCATCCCAGAGCTTCTCCCTCCTCTGCTCTTTATTGTCGGTGTTATGAAAATTTGATGTACTGCTCAGAGGGCTGGGATAGCCAGCCATTAGGACTCAGAACTCCAGCCTATCTACTTTGGTAGATATATACCTGTATATGTATGAACGCATGTATGTATGTGTGTATATTCCATCAGTATGATTGTGTGTATATAACCCATCAGTGTCACACTTTACCCACATCTTTTAGAGTGCCCCGGGGAAATTATTTAAAGAAAATGTCACCATTGTTACAAGTAATCATTAACTATTAATGTACATCATCCACAAATACTCCCTTCAGCTCAGTTTGATAAAAAATGATTTATGATTTTTAATTAATGAAAAATTAAGCACAAGGAATTGCAGCCACAGGTGATTTAACCTAATCACAAATGTGATGCTCTCCATTAGTTGTCCTCCATCAATCTCCTACATGCTACTACCCTTCCATTGATTTAGCAAATGTACACATTTTCAGCAGCATTTTAACTGAATTGGAAACCTGAGGAAAAAACATTATCAAATTCATAGGACAAAAGGCAGGGATTTACATTGGGATTCAGATTTCCATTTCACCAGTGGTCTTACAGATGCAGGCAAATTATTTAATGTTTTTAGACTTTTTTTTTAATCTTCCCATCAGTTGTCTAGTCTTGACTATTCAGACATAGATGTTAAGGGCAGAAGAGACCACAGTAGTTCTCTTATCTCTCACCTAACATTGGATGTGGAAGATGAGGAAACTTTAAGCTTAATACAGATAGAATAATTGCAACAGATTTCTTTCAGATGTAAAAGAAAATCTAAATACACATAGAAAATTTAGATACTTCAGTACACACCCAAGCCAGTAAGAAGGTACATCTATGTGTGAATGGGCACATGGGTAAACAGGATAACATGGTGAATACTCAGGTATTCAATACTCATCTGGGTAGCATTTTTAAAGCTCTCACTTCAGATTATGTTACTGGTATTTTCTTTTGAACATCAGCACAGAAATTATTCTGCAATACATTATCATTTTTTTTCACAAATGGTTACCCTTGACTAAGTTTTATGGTTGATGTCAGGTGTACAAGAGCAACCAAGGAATGATATACAGAACATTAACTGTTGTTGACTGCAGTACTGGTTTTCTAACATGTGTACACTGTCAACTACAAAACTGCCAGGAGGATTTTGTGTACATTTCATTTATCTTTTTTGATACAGTAGATCACACACCAAACTCTGGTAGGGAAGCCACAATGGTATCTGAGTAGCATATGAAACTAATATATTAACTATGTTAAATAAATGGGCTTATATATGGGGCTTGGGTACATGTTGTAGTAAAGTATTAAAAATACCTCTTATTGGGGTAACCTCACACATCTGGAAGATTTACAGGTACTAACATCTACTGAAACGACACAGAGGATGTGATGAAGTCCAGTACATTGCCTGTGAGCCCGGCTCATTTGCAGGCTCATAAAGAAAATCTCACCTTCTTGCCAAACATTTTGCTGTGCTGTGGTTTTCCATGCTGCAATGGTGGGATACTGCAAGAAGAAGCTCTTTCTGACATGCTTATAATTTAATTTTGCATTCAAAGCGAGTCCTTTTATTGACTTCAGTAGATTTTGGATGAAGATCTGAGACTAGTAAAATGAATGTTAACCAAGTGAGAGCCTATGTGGCTGATTCTCAAACAGGGGAAATGCGATTAAAAGTGAGATTCATGGCTTACGAAAAGCTTTGATATATTTGCATTTAAAAGCTTGTAAACCATTCCCAGGACAGACTTGGATTCTTTTTTCCAAGTCTTCATTCCAATTCACTTAGTGTTCTTCTCTGTACATCCTTATTTTTAATTTATGAAGGACCTTGTTCTTATTTTCACCAAAGACTTTAATTTTGTACTAAATCAGTAACTCTAATTTAGGGATGGTAGAAGGATCTTGTTCAACATGGTAATTAAATGTATATTTTTTTAAATTACTCCACTTATAATCACAATTAAAAATCAGAGCTAAACATGTTAATTATTCTGATTATTACTTGGCTTAACAAGGCTATAGTCCAATAATCAGATCTTATTACATAAAGAACTTTTGGGTTTCTTACTCATTTTTACTTTATTATTACTCATTATCAATCGCTAGCAGAGATGAAGCCTCTCTTTCCTTCTTTATGTTCCTGAATCTGGAACAACAGTGTTCGGCATATTAATGTAGGTTTTCTCACATATGCAAAGTCCTATCTAAATGCAGCTTTTAAGACTCAATAAATGCTTTTATTATCAGAACACCGAAGTAAAAGCATATTTCCCTTTGAATAACCAGAAAAATACACTTATCCTCCACAGATATCTCAGCTGCAGATTACATATTTATGACAAATATGAAAAAAAAAAAATAAAATAAGGAAGTTCCCTCTCCAGAAAGTACCTCTACTTTTGTTGTAACTATTTGTTTTGGCTGGTTCATTGGGGGTTGTTTGTTTTTTGGGTTTGGTTTTTTTTTTTTACTGCAGACCTCCAGGTCATACTTTTAAACTACTCTGCTGACCACTTGCATTCATGAAAGTTGTCAAAACATCGTGCAGGAACAATGCTGGCAATTTCTGTTCTCTCGGCATTTTTAGCTTCACTAATTACATTCTCTTGGCCTAAATTTCCCCTGCAGCTTCAGAAAGAGATGGTTTCCTTCTCCATTCCTCACAAACATTTTTGTAGTTTCACCACATGCTGTTAAATAGGCCCAAATATGTTCTGCTCTGCAAGAAAATATATTTCAGGTAAAATGGAGACTTTGTTTATTTTCATTTCACTGCTTCTTAGAAGTGTTCATGATTAAAAAAGAAAACACTTGTCTTCATCAGAAGGAAATTTCTGAAATCCTTCAACTTTTTTCCTAGCTTTAAAAAAGCCAAGCAGTCTGGTTATCATTGAACACATCTACAATGTATAAAATCCATAATGTACACTTCAGAGACCTAGATTTGACAATCTCTCTTCTCTCGGGATTATCTTTCCTATCAGATCCTTCAAATTCCTCTTTTTCTCTACTTTTAATTACTATTCTGCATTGAAGTTTTCTTTCCCAAAGACTGTGCTACCCTTGGAAAAGCAATAATTTTCATCTTCCATGCCTTCCCTCTTCTAACAAAATATTCTAAAAATACCTGATCAAATCTCATTTCAGAAGCAGAGGAAGTAATCCTTTAACATACAGATAATTAGTCCATAAAACACTTTGCACTGTTAGTTTATACCAGCTGAGATTGCCTACCAGGTGTTTTCAGATCTGCTTGCGTGTGTTTCAGTGTGTTAATTTGGGGGGGACACCACTGATCAAAAAAAGACTTGACAGCGAGAAGTCTTTCAGGTGAATCGAAGCCACAGATAACTTTGACCAACTCTTTTCAATCAAAACCCTCCTTGTTAGTAGGTTCAGAATCTTCTCCATCTGTATGTAAACAAATATGAAAACAAATCCGCATTGCAGCCCAAGCACATCTACTCTCACAAATGCATCCTCTCACCCCACAGAGCACTCCCTCACTCCAGCTTGCTTGTCTAAACAGCAGAACAATTTGTTGTGTGCCAGCAGTGCTGGCTGCTCAGTGCCAAGCCCCTTGTAAATGCTTTTGCTACTTACTCATGGAAATTTTTAAAAATGACAGTAAAATGATGGACCGGTGATGAATTATAGCTTAGTTCTTCACTTACTGTTTGGCTTCCACCCCCCTTGGCAATTCTTTGAAGAGAGAAGCAAATAGCCACTAAGAGCAAAAGAAGTCAGATACATAAAAAATCCTTAGCTTTTTTTTTTTTTTTCCTTTCTCTCTCTTCCCTGAATGATGCCAAGATTCCTTCCTTGCTTTCAAAGGAAAATACCCGAGACCACCGAGAAGGAAAACAGAACAGGCATAAAACTGAGTAAGGAAGGTCTAGAGGGCAGTGATTACCTAGGTGTGTCTACAAAATATGAGGTTTGAAGCTCTATTTGGTCTTATGCTAAAGGGATGCAGGGGGTTACAGGAAAAGAGGGAATCATGAAGGAGTATCTTATACAGGCTATTAACCTAGCTAATTATCTATCTTCGACATTTAAGTTGGTGAATTTAAACTAGGCTTCTTATGATCTGTGATGCCTCCATAGAGCTCTGGTACTAAAAATTAACTTCGAGGCCAAGGCAGTGTGGGACAGGCACATTCCAATAAGCACAACTGAAAGAGAGGCTGGAAAGAGAAGGAGAATACTTTGAAGAACATGAATAAATGGCCTTTGGAGCCAATAGCACTTAAGAACACCTCCAATGCCCAGAGTGATGAGAACAGTCATTCTCCAGTCATTGTCTGATACTTTACATGAAATAATTTGGGAAGGGATCTGAGTCTTTACTGTGTATGTGCCTGTCACAGCACAGACTGTGCCTGGTAGGTAACAAAGGGTTCATTGACTATCTGAAGCAAACAGCTAAATGGACAATGAAGACTGTGTCACCTTTCCCTGCCAAACTATTCACAGAGGGCTATCACCAAGTGAAAACATGTTAGAGCTGGAGGCTGAGCTTGCTCTGTGACCAGTGCACTGCTAAAACCTCAAGTATTGCTTGACTGCAGCCTTCCTCCTGGCCTGCCCTCAGAGGAGTGGGTCTGGATATCCCTCCTCTGTGTTGGATCCTCCAGCAGTCCAAGAGGAATGGAGGCAGCTTCAGCCAGGTTGAACCTAATCTACAATCCCTGTATCCACTGTATTCTCACTTACTGGGTGACTACTGAAAGCCTTGAAAGGTGGTGGTGACCTGTTTAAACATCAGGTCCACTGATTTTCCTAGCCTGACACTAGCAATGACCAGGTTGATGCACAAGAAGGATGCTCCTGTTCAGTCAGGCATAAGACTGTCAAACTAGTTCAGAGAGATTCATTGCTCATTTGGGTTGCCAAAGCACCAAAGATAGCAAAAACCACCACACCCCTGCTAGTGACCATGGTCTTTACAAATATTCACAGACTGAAGGGGAAAAGGGTCTCTTCCACATGTTCAAACAGAGCAAAAACTTATTTTTGCTGCTCTCTGCAAATCAGCAAGGTAGAACATTTTGTCTGGATTGAAACATGTTAAAAAGGAGACTTGAGTATAAAGAGTATTCACAGAAGGCACTCACTGAAAGCTAGGTACCTGGCTGACCCTCTGCACCTCTGAAAATCATTTCTCCCATTACACATTCATCACCATTAATGCTTTCTCTGACCATGACCACCCTGTCCCTGGAGAACCCTGGGAAAGAACCTGTGTGGGATGAAAGTCTGACCCAGAAGGAAGAAACATGTGGGCTAATTTCACTTTAGATTAAACTCAAGCCAGACCACAGCAGCCTTCAGTGTGAATGATTTGATGGATTACCAAGTAATATTTTATGACATTTAGGGATGGATTCTTCAAAAGGATGAGACTTTTTTTTTTTTTTTCCCTGAGGTTTTGCATTTTAAGGAGAGAACAGCCCTTCCACTGCTTAGAATTTGAAAGCAGATAACCTAGAGAGATGCTGTTCAGGGGGTTGATTTTTTTATTTTTAAACTATTCGCCATCCCAGCAAAAATAATGTTGTTTTCTCATTATCCTTTTGATGAATCTGCTTCACTTCTTCACATTTTCATAAAATATTAGTGCATCTAGCCTAGGAAATGTCTTTTTACTGAAATACATGTTTTTCCCTTCTTTAGTGGTATAGACAGTATATCTCTCACAAAGCAATAATGTGCAAGAGTATATAGCATAATGTAGCACCTATTCATATGATTCCAAACAGAACCTATATGCACATCTTTACTATGGCTGTAATTTAGATATATTGAATAATATAACCTTCTTTATAGTGGGAACCTATTTTTTTTATTATGCACATGAAGTGACTATTAATAATAATTGCTTGTGCTTACTCAAGACCTCACGCAAGGAAAAGCTGGGGATTTCTCAGTGAAATACATCTGTGTCTTGCAGAGGTCAAGAGGTAGCACTTCCATGCGTAAAGCAACAATACAGCTTTTTCAAATGTAACAAGTTGGGAAGCAGATAAAAAAATAAACCCAGATTACTTAAATTCTAGATCATTAAAAATTGTTACATTTCTTAAAGACCTCTCCCCACTGTTTTGGGTAGGTAAGACTCCTACAGATATGAACATAATTCAGTTAATTTGAATACTGACATCAGTAGAGATGCAGTGACATAGGCTTTAGCCACATAAGGAAAGCATTCCAAATTCCTGACAGGCTGTTGTAATCTATATCAAAGTCTATGCCCCTTATGGTGGTAGCTGAATTGGCTGAAAGCTACCTTGGGCTGTGCCAGCCTGTAGGAGTCATCTGCATGAGAGACATACTCCAATCCTAAGCTTTATTCATATTGAGATGCTCCCGATCAACCCATGGGTGGTTTTGTGATGGCGGTGCCCCAGCAAGTTATAATTATATACAGATTTGGCTATTGCTACAGTGTCTTCAGGGAGATAAAGAAAGAAAGAAAAAGAAAGAAACTAAACCTTGAGTCCTCCTGACTTAGATTCACAAGGCTACGCCGCTGAATGTGCAAACCTGCCACACTGCATCTGTTGTCCAAACGGTGGAAAAAAGGGTGAAACTCATACTGCCTGCAGATCCTGCCTAGTTGCAAACACCATCAACATCAAAGAGCCACATCATGGTTGACTTTTCCAGTCAATATCAACTATTTGGTGAAGATCAATTTCCTGCTATCAGGTTAGAATATCCTCACTGAAAACAAGGGGATCCTGAGGCCAAGACAAAGAAGTGGTTTGTTTTCTTCCTGTATTTCCTTTTAGCACACACTCAGCATGTTCAAAAATATCACCCTTAGAGTGGGCTTAGGCTCACTCTTTAAAAGTCACTGACTGTGAAAAAGCCATACTTACATAACTACAGGTGGATGCAGCATAATTTTAAGTGCTCTTAAGGTCACAGAAACAGACTGAAAAATGGACAAGTGCTGGAACCTGGAACACTCCCAGAAATGACTTATCCACCTTAGATATTTTTTATTCACCTCTTCACTCATGACTCTGCGAGCACTTTGCAGCATTTTAATTTTCTTTTATTCCCAGCCCTTCTTTACTACATCTGTAACCACAGCCTTGATATGAACAGCTAATGGCATGATCCTAATTACAGGGTCAAGGAAACAGGAAGGTTGACACAGCTGAAAAATAATACATATACTTTTTTTTTCCTTCGCTGCCTCAAGGTTTGCGAGTGTCTGCTGTGACAAGCATAGTACATGCTGCTATTCAGTTAACATACACAGCTTGATCATTATCAATCGCTAGGAGAGAAAGAAAGGCTTTTCTAAACCTTCTGCTGTTTATTTAGAGGATGTGAGCTACAGACATACAGTGGGAAGGAAAGTACACTTATCCACTGCAACTTGTGATCATAGTCACAGACTTTACCTGTAGGCCAGGTTCACCTCAGATCACTTTAATTACCTGTCCAAATTCTGCCTGTAAAGTTGACCCTTCCAACTTCATTGTGTTGTAAAGGGAAAATGTTTATTACAATACATGACCTGCATAACTGATAGCAAAAGGATCAGGGCTACCCATCAGCTTAGACATGTGATGTCAGTGAGCTATTAGCATATACCCGCAGTCATGGTAAGGTTAAAACTAAAGAGGGACTTTCTGATTACCTAGAAATGGAATTAATAGGTCATTGGGATATACAAAGCAAATCACGTCTCAGAGCTACATTCCAGGCTGCCTGTAAAATCAGGGAAATATTACATATACTCCTAAGACATTTTAAATCACTTTAAAGAAATATCTGTGTTGGTATGGCATGACCCAGGTGCTAAGTCCAAAGAAGGTGAAGACACTGCCTGTTAACAAAAATATGATTACAAGCTTCAGGCCAAAGTCAAACATTCTTTAGATGCCAACAACCTCAGGTCAGGTGATCAACCCCATAAACCCTGACATATTTTGTTTCATTATTCTTCATTAGAAAGAGATTCTTGGACCCTTTCCCCTTCCCCACCTCCCACCTACCCCCAGCCCCCACCCCCCACCCCCCCCCATCATCTTCAATGGTTCCCTTTGGCTACAAAGAAAACTTTTAGCAAGTGAAAAGGCTGAAGTTTGTTCTACCTCTTAGCCTTCTCAGGGAAGTCTGAATACAGGAAAGTCTCAATACCTTGTTTTCTCTTGTTGGCTCTATGTTTGCTATAAAGAATCAAGGGTTTTTTTCCCATATAGAAAGACTTCATTAGCCAGTGTAGGTTTGGATTTGTAACGTTAAAGCACATAATGGCACAGATGATAAACTGCCTCTGCCTCTTTATCATACAAAACTAGTTGCCTTCTGCTGGCTTCCTGAGGGGTTACATCCCAATTCATAATCTTATACTTACCTCTCAAAAAAAAAAAAAGGCAATAGGTAGAGACTTCATTTTATCTCTAGGGAAATTTCAAACCCTTCTATTAAATATTTTTACTACATC
>JAAGNO010013738.1:103133-139168 GCA_033439905.1 Ceryle rudis | reverse complement strand
TATTATATACTGTCTATCAGGGCTTGACAAATCTGTTCCTGCAGTTAATAAAGCCCCTAGTTCAGAAAGTTTTATTTTCCCAGGTTTATTAGACATAAAAATCAATCTTGAACCTGATTCACACCTAAAAAAACCTTCTGGAACTGGCAAAAGCAAGCAAGCAAACAGAAAGAGCATTAGAAGTTCAGAATACTACAAAGGACTGTCAGTATTTCCAATTATTGGTAGCCTTGTCCTAGGGAAGATGGTAGAAAAGTGGTTCTCTGAATCTGTAAAGAGACAAAACCCTTAAGATAAAAGGTACACATGAAACCAAAATGCACAAGCAACTCTTTCCTATGACCTGGGATTCTGCCTGTATCAGGGAAGAAAGGTTTATCTCTTGATCCTTCTCAACAGTGAATCTTCTCAGGGGCTGTTCACAGGTTTGGTTCAGTTAAAATCCTATCTAACAGGGGAGAAAAAAAGGACAACTTCAAATTACTGTGATGAAGGAAATTTAATGTTTCATCAAATTCCATTAAAGGAAGAATATGGGCCCAGGAAAAGCATTGTTCATAATTCTAGTTATTCAAGACACCACACAGAATTTTTTAAATGAAGCAAAAATTAATTCTTTAGTCTTAGTACACATTCCTAGAACTTCTGTATGTCACCAGGTGCAAAGTTATTCAGTGCCAGCTGGTAAATGAACATCTTGATGATCATTTGACTTGGACGCAAAGGCACAGAAATCATTCTGCACAACAATGCTAAAGTACACTCCACGAACTTATTAGCACACGAAAAGACTGAACAAGTGAATAAGAAACCACAACTGACTGACTTACTCCAAAAACTGGAAGCAAAAGGAAACAGAATTTGCTCCACAGTTACCAGACAAGGGGATACTGGCTATTACACAACGTCATTTTCTAAGCAAGTTAAATTCTCTTGTAATTAGATTTTTGCAAACTGATAAACACTAGATTTTTCAGAAATCTTAATCATCACAATGATTTAGAAACCTCTGGTGAACTTCACATTTTCTGGTTTACACCCAACCATCTATACCATAAGCCTGTATACTATGCTGGTCTTAGAAGATAATATAGAACTTTTTACCTTAAGAAGTGTTGAGGCTTTGGCAATAGGTTGAACATACCAAGTTTTCATGCAACCTCTGAGATCCCAAACAAGAAGAGGTGACAAAAAGCAGACTCGTGAATACATTTTTCCAAATCCTGATTTTTCACAAAAACCCCGCATTCTGGCAGATGTCTGACTAGCTTTCTAGACAGACGTCTTCAACAGGGAGAAAACCTCTCCATACTCGATCAGCAGTCACTTCTACTGGACGAATTTCAACAGAAATAGGAAATTTAAATTGGCAGAAAGACTTAATAAGCACAGAAGTATAACTTTACAGCAAGAATTTTAAACACAAAATGCAGCTTTGCTACTGAAAATAATGCAGTATTTATTGTGCTTCCAGTGGTTTGTAATACAAGAAAGGACACGCCTTGAGGCTCAAGAGACTTGACAGGTACACAGCTCTCTACCTTTCTCCTCTCAGCTTTTAGAGTACTAGCAAGGCTCACAGCATGTTCACCCTTCACTTGCTGGCAAATCTGCTGTAGAATAACTGGAACACATTATCTGAAGGAAGAAAACAAAAAGCAGAAGCAAGAAAGCAGTTTCACATACCATTATGTGAAACACATCTATTCTTTCCTTTGGATTTTTCTTACACACCTGATGACAAGTTAAAGAGATTAATTTAAAAGCTTCATTAAAGTTATGTTGTTTTCCCTGAAGTTGATACATGTGTTTTGGAACTTTCACTATTGGTATCTTTAACAAAGTTTCAGCAATAAAGATGATGAAAATCCAACAAGTTCTACCTGGCAAAGAGCCAGAGCTCCAATTACAGCAGGCATTATGGGAATAAAAGTAATAGATTTTAATTGGTGCCCAAGGGAAAAGGTCAGTCTCCTTGGAACAATGGGAGTCTTTGGGGGTAATTGACTGAATGCTCCTGTGAGAGCTTGCAAATGTCAGTAACATGTTTGAAACAGTAGCAAAAGAAAAGGTGGCATCCTGGAACAAATGGAAGAGTTTTGCTGATAGAGGTATTATAAAAAGAGAATAGTGAAGCATTTTAACAAGGGACATGACTTGGAAGACAGCTCTCAGCTCCAAGGTTCAAAATGTCAGACATGTTTCAAAAAATGTGGGAGAAATTTATTTTCAAGACAAAAAAGTAATATTGCAGTGCACACCAGTGTTAGACACACAGGGCTCTGGGGTAGCAGATGATTTGTAATTGTTGCCCACTGCTACACTGGATGACTGACTTCAGCTTCCTCTATCCCTCTGCAATAGTCTAGTGCTACTCTTTCCTCAAGCACCCTTTGAGTTATGTTTCCTTCGTTTCTATCTGCCTTTTTTTTTTTTTTTTTTGGTGGTGAAAAGATTATTATTTTTTAATAATACAAACAAAGGGTACAAACTTGCACAGATGGTATGAAGATTGGGATTTCCTGACAGAAAGGAGTGGTATAAAAAGCGATCGGATCTTCCAGAATTACATGAATTCAGAGAAAAGATGATTTTGGAGAAAAGATGATTTTGTGGCTAGGATTTCAATCAAAATCCTGTGTTCGGTTCCTGTCTTTGCAGTTGGTTATTTTCTAACCTTAGCAAAACGTACATTCATAAAGTATGACTGACAATATTTTTTCTCAAGTATCTATTAACACCAAATTCATAAATAATCAAGAGTCCCAAGATATAGGCAGAAAAACTGTTACACTTTCTTTCCTAGTTGATACTATCTGCTTTTGGTTCATCTGCAATTGTTCTTTATTTTCTGGGAGCTGAATAATATTACAATTAGAGAGGGCATATGGATATGTTCGCATTTTTTCCCCAAATGCTAAAAACTAAGCACACAGACTGCTATCCTTCAGGTTTGTTATGCAATCACATTCATTATTTACCATTAGTAAGTAACAAATGGGAGACAAGTTGCACACCAGAACCTAAAGGAGCAGATGATGTTAAAAAATAGAGGAAAAAAAAAAAAATTCTCTATCTCCAGAGTTCTTAACTTCTAAATAGGACAGAAGAAGCTTGGGCTTGATGCAGGAGGATGAGCCACAATAATATGATATTAAGTTCTTAGTCTGCATAATGTCCAGAAACAGCTGTAAAACCATTGCCATGCCTATTATTAAGGATCTACTTCTAGTGGATCATCTTCACCAGATAGATATATCCAGAATAGACAATGTGCTCAAGAATAGAGTTCATAGAAAGTGTTGAATCTATGAGCAAACAGACAAAGAGAGCCCAGCATCCACACCACATGCTTAAGGCTAAATACCATAAAAACATTTTGGCTGGGGGGGCGGTGGGAGGAAGGTGGAAAATCCACACACCAAAACAGCATTCAAACTTTGTGCAATTTGTTGTGCAAAGGAACCCTAAAACATGATAAGGTGATTTTTTTTTTTTTTTTTTAAATCTTATCTGCTGAAGAGAAACCTACTTTTGAAGCAAGATTAGTCAAAAAAAGAAGGCAGGTTCTGTTGTTCACTATGCTGTTTCATAGAAAATATATCCCATTGCTTTTTACATGTGTCTTTGGTCTATGTGAAGAATAAAAATAAAATTATACAAGCACATAAACGTCTTACTATTCATCAGGAGAGACAAAACCCTGAGAAATGCCTACACATAGGGAATTTGGGATACAAGGACCAGATCGCAGTTTACTCTTTTGTTTCTTCGTGCATATTCCTGAAGATTGCCCTCCCAAGAGATTAATATCTCAAATTTCTTGTCACATCTAAATTGCTCAGCTGTTGTAAATTACTGAAACTTCTAGTATCATTCTCTCCTCTTTTTTTTTTTTTTCCCCCCCATTGCCATTTGTTGTCCACTGAGTTCCCTTCTAATTCTCCTAATTTCCTCTGATGAAGGAATTAGGTATATGGCAGTGGAGACCGTGAACAGATTCTAAGTGCACAGACGTATAGAGAAACCTAAATATGTAAGTGCAGAGGAGAATTCATTATTTTACTGTATTGAAACTGTTAAGGGCAGATTAAGTAAGAATATAATTTAAGTACCATTACTAAGTTTCATTGTTCTCAGTAGGATTTATCTTGATAAATCTCTTCAGAATTCAAAAGTGGAAACATTTCAAAACAAAATTTTAGCTTTTCACCCCAAAAACGTTGATTTAACATTAATCTCTTCAAGACAGAAAAGCCTTAGATGACCTGAGCAGGAAAAAAAAGTTTGAATAGGAATAAGTGATTTCAATCAATATAAATTTTTTCTTTCTCTGCATAGCAAAATCCATTATTCATAACATTTTATATACAATAGAACACTTTGTAAATTTGATTCTTTCCTGTTGTGTAATGTGTTAATTTAAACATTTCTTATCTTTTGAAAATATTCTACCTCAGCTTTCAACTGCACTGGCAGTTCAAGAAAGAGCAACAATGTATAGGCCCCCAAATCTATGGAAACAGTTGGCCATACTCAAAATTTACTACCAAGTATTTCTCTCAAATCCTCACATGTCCTTCTTTGCAAACATACACAAAACCACTGGAAAGGTACCAGTGTGTCCTGAACATTCACGATGGTCTGAGTACCCTCCTTGTACTTGTTATTTTCCTTGTTATTTTCCTCACTTTCTTCTCCTTGTACTACAACTAGACAGAAGATATAATATCAAGTATCCTGTCATTTAATCACTCATTTCTTCATACTAACATATCTAGACTAGAGAAGGAGTGAGCAATGCAATCTGCCAGTAAACATGCCCTACAGATTATGCTACCTGCTAAATAACAGATACTACATATGACTTTGTTGTAGGCCTGCCAAGGGAGGATTGAATTCAGAGCTCCCATGGTCAATATTCATACATTTGTTATTTTTTTTTACATTATCAGTTCCAGTCTCCAATAAACCAGACATCACATCGTTACACCACAGTATCACGCTATTTTTCCCTCTAAGGCCAACTTCTGAAGTCATAAAGTAACAGGACAGCTTCCAAATTCCATGACCAAAGTAGTATGTTCCTACCACAACACAGCAGTGAAATTATATATAACTGAGATTTAGGTATGTGTCTTTAATGGCTCAAAAAACAGAAGGTAAATGAAAACAATCCTGCTATACATATTTTTAGTCCAACATTATAAGACACTGAACAAGCTGATTTTAAACTGCTTGGGGCTAGTTTTTAATAGAGGGGGGTGGGGAAATCTATATTATGGCAGCTGTTTTCCTGGTTTAAACAGCCTGACTTATTTATGGAAATGGATAGAGCTACAAGTTTGGTGAAAGGCAGATCTGCTCTATAGCTAGACACACTCTTGCACTAGCATCAATTCTAGCTGCCTGTATTTGGGCTGCAACTAGCAACATATCACCCCTCTGCTCTCTAAGCTGCTGGCATATATCCTCCCTTGCCAAAAGGGTTATCATCTGTTCCCAATATTTGGTAAATTGCTGAGGAATTAAAAAGGGGGTAAAAGAGCTGAAGGACATTCAACAAAATATCATCTTGCATAAATTTTAAATTCCCAGATTGTAGAAAACAGGGGTTAGAGTCAGAATGGAAAGAATACCTTTGAAAAACTCCTCACCCTGGGTGAATCTGAGCTTTAAAGCTGAATTCTGTGGCTCATACTTCCCTATCATTAGTTTCAACACTCAGTATGCCCTTGGAGACTTCTGTGAGATACAACGACATATCGTACTACTACTTTGAGTGGGAAAATGTCAAAACTGCCACTATTTTTGATAGTCTTACAAGAGCAGCAGCAGAATAAATGGGCTTTGATTTCTCTTCATATCCAAGAAGAGATATGGATGTAGAATAATGGCAAGGGCTTTGTGTGTAATGGCTATTGTGAGAGCTGTCATATACTATAGGCATGAATCATAAAGTTTGGTAGGGAAAGTCAAAATACCCACTTTGAAAGATGAGACTCTGCCTTCACTTTGTTAGCATGGACCAAATACTTGTTAATTATTGATTTCCCATGAACTCTATTAAAGACTAACAATACAGTAACAGCTCTTCAGTCACTGCCACTTTACAGGTCTTCAGTGACTCCAGTGAAACTCTACCAAACTGTAGATCATATCCAACAGATATGAGGAACCATCTACCTTTCTAAAGTAATAATAATTTAATAATTAAAAAAAGGCTTTATCCCTATTTTCATATGGGGCAGAGTGGGCAAAAAAAGAAGACAGTCTTCTGCAAGGGGAATCAAGTCTATACTTGATTATCTGGTGCACAGGTAGAAGTACTAGTCTTGAATCTAAAGATATTACAAGCAGAAGTGAGAATGTATTACCATGAGGATATAAGACTTTCCAGTTATTACTAATTGTAATAGCAGTAGACTTACTCCATCATTATTGCTGAAATGCAGCAGATGAAAAATTTCTTCGTTCAAGGAGTGAGATGGTCCTATTACTGTGGGTAGTGAGTTGTTTACAGGTGTATTAGTCCATTAAACCACGCTCGCAGTTGAAGATAACAACTCTGACCTTTGTAGATTCAGGATTTCATCTGTTTTCTGATCAAGAAGTGAAGTGTTAAGACAAAACTGATGAATGAAACTCTATATTTAGATAAAAGATACAAGCGAGGAAGAAACCCCACAAAAAGGCATGTGTAGTGCTATCTACCCCAAACAGCCTATCAAATCAGCAAAACTAGCAGATTAATTCTACCCCAACTTCTCTTGACTCCCTCTTCCCAAAATATTCTTCCTGAAGTAAAAGATGAGGCTGTGAAGAATCATTACCTGAGATCATACTATAGGAGACATTTAAAACAAATCCGAAGTCTTCTTCATATACTTTCCTATGATACACGGGTTTTAATCCAAACAGATGTTTTAATTTGATGAAATCTATGTTTCTATCTGCAAAGCATTTCAGTACAAGGTGGTTCCTCCCGTTCAAAAGGTAAGAAAAGACTTTCATTAAACTTCTCCTTGAAATCTCCTGGGCACTACATCATTTAAGGAAAAAAACACCACCACAACAAAGCAAACAAAAATCCCACAACAAAAAGCACCATTCACATCTGTGAGACAATGCCTTTTTGGTCTCTTAAGATTGTCTCTTTGAAGGCTGCACTTAAGAGCCTGCAGCTAACAAGGACCTTTCCTTCCAAAGGGAAAAGAGGAGAGTAACAGAGTAATTTATCTTATCTCTGTAAGAGCACACTGCAGTAGCACTTTGGGCTACTGGCATGACTGATGGACTGTAGACCCTGGGTCTCCCACGGTGCCTAATTTGCCAAGAATGCCATCCCTTGACAGCCACAGCATCTGTCTCAGTCTACAGTGAGGTATGCTTAGAGTTCTGCTGAGCTCTAACCTCTCCAATATAAATGGGTAATCTTCACACTAAGATTTATGGAGGCCTACAAGGAAGCTACCACTAGAAAGAACTGTTTTTCCTTGAGGAAAAAACCCAACCAAAGAAAAAAAAACCCAACCCCCCAAAAAAACCAAAACAAACACCAACCAAAACCAAACAACAAACACACAACATCTGCTAGCACATTAGACTTCTAAAGCTTCCATGGTGAGGCAGCTCAGAGAAAGGCTTTTTAGAAGTGTTCCCAACCTGATTTTAGAAACTGATGGTAGCAGCTTCTAGGAAAACAGCAATGTCAGATGGAACTGTTCATCTCTATGGGCATTTTCCCCAGCTCTGAAGAGACAGGTGCAAAGGCCAGTGTAAAGTACACAGTTCTGGGTCTTACCCCTTATACAACTGGGCAGTTTACATTCCAAAACCAGAATCTCCCTGCAACAAATAAACTTTAAGATGCAGCATACAAACACACAAAGTAGCACTCAATCATACCTATTTCAGCTAATAAGGGCAAATCTCCTGTCTTGACCCATAGAAACATTTGCCAACTATTTTCTCTTCCACCACTTCCCAGTGCTAGAAAGAACAGAAGGCTGAGCTGCCACTCCTTGCATTTCTTTTCATTTAAAACTCATTAATAGAAATTAATTTGAAGTAGCTAGGGATCTAGTCAGTACTGAAATCCATGCAATTATATTTACAATAAATATCCGTTATCTTGGAGCTAGGCACACAACAGGACAGTGCTTAACACACGGTGATAAAGGTGCTAATCATGACCACTAAACACAAAAGAAGAGGAAGGCATCTGTAATCCATTCATCTTTAGACAGAACGAAAAGAGGACACTGTACCTCACAGCAATTAAAATCTGAACAGTTGGAGGAATAAAGGGAAAATTCAAGGCAGGTCTGCAGAAAGAAAGGGAGTGAGAAAACAAAACCAAACCAAACTAACACAAAAACTCAAACCCACGGGAAGTATCTGATGCACTAGTCCTATTAATAGCATAAATACCGCTGGCAGATGTTATCACACAGCATTTTATTAATTAACTGGAGATACACAGATACAAGGGTTTTGAAAGTACAAAGAACGAACAGGCTGCACAAACTGGCTCTGTGCAAAGAACGTGGTGTGCTTCATACAAGAATAGTGTCTAAATTAGCCAGCAGCACTTTTTGAGTCAAAGAAAACCTCTAGTTAAATCAACTGTAGAGCCCCCCACCACCACTCATTCACTTTTTATTTGTATAGGTCTACGATTTTCCATGCAATGCTTAAAAGCAGCCTGTCAGAAAGGCTTTTATAAAGACCATAAAAAATTGGCACATGTGAATTTCTAGGGAAGTGAATGACAAACTTTTGCAAAACTGGATTTTCAAGATGTCAACTTAGATTTCAATTTTAGTTTAACTTTTAATCCACCAATGCATTATTCTTAAACACTACTTCTTCATGTAGAAGCATTTAAATCATTTTATTTCCCCTCACAAAAGGCTTTATGAACCTAAGAAATAAACCAGTGTTGACATACCTAAGCCTAGGGATTTATCGCACATTGGGATTCTCTCTTCTGGAAACTTGTTGATAAATACTCAAACAGACTCTGTCTTTGGCAAGATCCATGTGTTACAATGTTTTCCTCCTGATCTGTGTCATCAGTCATACAACCAGGTAGTACAGTAATTTAGCAAAAGGAGAGAATACTGAAAAACAGCATTTCCAGCTCTCTTATTGACAGGGCTTGTTATGACATTGTTATGTTACATGCTCACCATTTTCTGTAATTTCCTTAAGAAAATGTTGTAATTCAGAAAAATACCAAGTAACAGCAACTGGTCATCAGTTTAAATTGTAAGTAACGGTTGATTTTTTTTTTTTTCCATTATTATTGTCAAGGCACACTTTTATAATATGACATTGCCTGCAATGTCTGGTTATATGGTTTAATTTTGTTCAATAAAAAGACAAGAATTTGAGTCAGAAGTCTTTAGAAAGAAATTGGCACTCATAGACTGTGGGAAGCTCTGCAAAGCTCTGTGTATTTATAGATTTTTTATTTTTTCTAGATGGAGAAGAGCAAATAAATTATAACAAACAATTTCTCAAACACATGTTGCTGTTTGTTCTTTTCCAGAATGTGAAAACCATCAGAAATTCATGAACAAATCTATGAATTATTTGAATAAATGCAATTACATGCATTCCACAAGTTCCAATTGCCCTGTTTTGCAAGGAACAGACAAGACCATGTACAGGATACACTTGTATTTTTTATTAGAAGCAATCAGTCTTGAGTCAAAGCTCAACATTTCCCTTTTGTTGCAATGGGCCTATTCCTAAAAGTTAAGCGTGTGCTAAAAGGGATTTTTTATTTTTTATTTTTTTTTCCCAAAAGAAAGCAGCTTCAGTAAGTTAACTACATGCTGGCCCCACTAATGAATTGTTGTAGCAAGGTCTCTTATTGAATAGCTTCAAGATACTTATTTTCCACTACTGAGGAAGCTTTTTTTCTCCGCTAAGGAATGCCTTGCAGAACACAGAACATCTAAGGCTGCAGGTGCAGTCAGAAAAATCACTTACTACATATAACAAATATTTAGGGAAAATGCACTGCTAGCATTTGCCGAGCATTAACTGCAGCAGTGTACAAATCCTTCACACAAACAGTATGAATGTTATAAAATTCATGGATTTTAGAGTATTGAGTCACACATTTTAAAAAACTGTCGGCAGCTACCCACCTGGCTCAACATTACTGAAACAAGATGCAACTTTCAGAGTAACTAGTGTTATCAGAATTTCAGGTGGGAAACAAAAAAAAATCAGGTCTCAGGATCCCCAGTATTTTTCTGATACTGTTCTTCGTTTCAGTATTTGTAACTATGTTTTCTTCTGCTTTCCAGTCCAAGGTGGGTAAAGACCTTGGGGTTTAGTATACCTGCTTTCACTGCCAAAGTGTTTTTTGTATGGAAACACAAATTAGCTCTACACTTTCTTCCCCATGTCCTCTTAATCATGGGGGACTAGTTAGAAGCCTAAAGTTAATTTTTGTTTGGAAGAATGGCCTGATGTTTTACAGACATAGAGGGCATCAGCAGGGCCTCCAAAAGTTCTCCCTGCAAACCTAATTCTGTTGCTGCTGAAATAAGTTTTGGAAAATTCAATCTTAGACCATTACATAGGTCCTTTCGTCCCAGGTGTTGCAGCTTTCCTTTGGCACTGTCCCATATTGATTATAGGCCAACTATAGTGCAGTCTACTGCCAGAACAGGCAGTTCCACCTTTCCACCTGAAAGCTTTTCCCTTTCATCTATTTGTTTTTTGAGCTGGAAAGGGATTAGTTTTCAGGCAGATTAGTCCTTGATCCAGCTCACCAGATGGCTACACAAACAAGGGTTGCAGTACAAGGAAGGGAGTGGGAAGGTGCAGCCAGAGGTGGTGAAGGATTTTCAGAGCTAGCCTGCATTCAAGTTGGCTTAACACTCTTGCAAAACCCTTAGTTTCTTCTTAGCTTTCTCTGCACCACAATAGCTAATGCATCATGCAGACTTTGCCCAGCTAATTTTGACAAAACTTTCACACCTGAAGGTCATTTGAATGATCGAATACATTCATTTTTTAGCTTCTAACAGAAAGTTTCATATCATCACCAGGGATCAGCTGCGATGAGATGACACTTCTCCCCTAATCTCGGACCTTTTAATCCCAATTTAATCTGAGTGCCATTAGGAGACTTGAACCCATACTTTCTTTTGTTTGCTTTGATTTCAATCATTTATCTCTCCACCTCTACACCTTTTTCCAGTCTTGTATAATCATAACAAGGTAGGTAGGAGGAAACAATCAGATGAAAGTTAAACCCTTTTTTTAAACTGCATGTGAAGCAGAGTCTTTAGACCCGGTGTTGTTTAATAGCATATCCATATGTTAGCATATGTGAGAGTAGAAATCATCATCATTATGAACTGTGCTTCTGCACTTCCTAGTGCATACCTCCAAACTACAAAAATTTTGTCAAAAGCAATCTCAAAGGCAGCATCAGATTCCTTTTATGAATGTGTCAGCATTATAAATTCTTAGTAAATTGTTAGTCAGTAAGGTGCTTGAATGATTAAAAACTTCTGGGCTTCAGAAGGCATTTTCTCTGCAGGAATTTGTGAAATCCTGTTTAGTTCACTATTGAGAGCACTTAAAAGACAATGTTACATACAATCTGGCCACTGTAGATGCATTTCTAACATTTTAATGAGTCTCTCTCAGTTTCAGACAACAAAATCATCACTATCCAGAAGGTGGGCAAACAAATACATAATAGATATTATGCCTATTCATTTAATGGTCATCTTTTGCTGATGTATATTCCCTACAGTATGCTGGTAGATAGTATAGTATAGGTGGTACAAGCCGCCTTATACTTCAGTAAAGCTACGTATTTTTTCAAGGGAGGGAGACAGAAAGCGAGAGTTTCTGGCCATTTAAATAGTAACAGATAGTGAGGAAATTGGAGAGATCACAAGGATAAAACCTGCATCATAAAGTCAAAATGAGCCAATTACATTATCACCTACCTTACGTTTGTTTGTTGGACAAACATACAAGTAGCTCAAAATAGTCTTCAGGCCAACTTTGTCATTCAGTTTCTCATATGTTGTCCCATAATCTGTTGACCTACGATTCAAAGAGAGATTTCATAAGTAGAAACACTTAATCACAAAACCACAATCACTTGGCGGATTTTCAACGTAAGTCATGCTTTACATAGCGGAATGGCTCTCTAGAGCTTTTTGAATGATTCATGTAGTATATAATGATACTTAATTATATACACACAGCATCATGCAAGTGCTTATAATTTGCATTTAAATTAGATTAGGAAAAATTAAACCAGCATCTTCCCAAAGCATTTTAAAATAAACATGTACAATAAGAAATGCTAAATTCTGCATAAAGAAGATGATAATGATTGTGAGACATGACAAACAGCAGACAGCAAGAGACTAAAGTTATCCATTCTTTGTATACTCCAAGCTTAGACTAATTTAGTTAAGAGTCTTTTCTCAGCATATTTCAAAGTAGCTGCTCGGGCTGATTGTTCAGTGAAATTGGAGTTCAGATTTCTGAAAAAAACCACATTGAGGTCCTTTTGAAATCCTTACTATATGCACATTACACATACAATTTATATGGATGTTTTCACTTGGATTAGTAGAATGTACAGACACATGCTTTATTCTTACTTTAAGAGTCACCGTTCAATAAATATATTTCTGATGTGAGGGTTGCCCATAGACACTGACTACATGACTTGGGGAAGAACAGACCAAGTGAGCAAACAAGACCTCAGAGTTCCTGTAACACCTACTCTAAACATGTAATTGAAACCAAGATCAATTATCAGCAGAGGTTTTGTTCATTATGCAGCTCATGCTTGCCTTAATTACATCCTAATATCTAGGGAATTTAAATAATCAGCCCAAACCAATATAGTTGGTATCCACAAATTTCAGAAAAGTGACGTGTTTGGGTAACAGAGACATTTAAAAGTATAACATATTCTTGCAGATAATAAATCTGCAACTTGTCTTCAAAAAATGTACAAATGGGTTCATAAAGAACTTCACTTGCAAGCAGTAACATGAATTTTCCCTTCTCCTAATCACTCCAAACCCAATCATTCCAAAGTAAATTCTGGGCACCGGTTATGTCCAGGCTGTCTCCTGTCCAGGAAACAATGACTACATTCACAAAGGTATTTAAGACACAATGTCTACTTTTGTTTTGTTTTGTTTTCCAGTGTGTGGAGGGTGTTACATTTCTGGATCAGGTTCTATACCTACATTCATACCACAGTTTTTGAGATTTCAGGTTTTGCAATCTGTACATGAATAAAACAAGGCAGCAGCAGCTTGGGGTTTTGCCCATTAAGACGAATTGTACTAAAATGTGCATTTGCATTGGTTCAGGAACTTTACCAAATTATTTGCATGTATCTCTCCTGTCATATAACAACTGACCTATGGTTTACAAAAATAGTTTTTTCCTTTTCCTACTTCCCCTGTGATAAACGTACCCCTGTGCACATATATGACATTTGTTGGTTAACATCAAATTCTCAACTACTGATTAATCTTTCCTATTATAAGGTCATCTCTCTCAGGAGCACATAGAAACTAAAGTATTTCCTCAGTGGACTGAGAAGGAGGATAGTGTTACAGTTATTTCTACTACTGGATGCTTCAGAGATGTTGAACACAGCCCTGCCAGGAACTACTCATTTACTTTGGTTACTTCATCCACCTCACCAACCAGCCTTCTGAGAAATTAATATTTCTGTTATGGTGTTTCTAAAAACTAAAACCTATTCATTGTGAAGTTTGGGCTGATAAAGACAGGTAACAATGTAAGGATCTGCTTAATTGGCAAAACATATTAATGAAGTAATGTGTATCTTTTTATACCAGTGACAGCAAATTCAAAATAGGACCCTTCAAAAGGGGATAGGAATGAAGAAAATCTGACACATAAAACTTGCTTTGAAATGGTTAAAGAAAAGCAGCCAGTACCCCTGCCACAGCACAAGCAAACAGGTATCGAAGGCCTACTACAAAAGTAACCTTAGTCAGAATTGCCAGCCACTTCTTACTTCAAATCTCTAGGCAATTATTTTGCATTCATAGTTTTATTTACAGGTAACATTATAGACAGATGGAAGCGTGTGCTTCTGTCAACATCTATAAAAGCAACTCAAAGATTGGAAAGCTTACAAAAACATATTTATTTTGTAGATGAACAAATACAGAAGCAGAGGAGCTACAATTAGATTGTACTTTCATTATCATGTTCTAAACTAGAAAACACCAGTCCTTCTATCCACCCAGCTAGAAGTTGTTTCTTTCATACCACTTCACAATTACTCTTAACTGGGAGGCAGATGTTATATAATAGCAGATAGACACCTAAATGTGCTTTAACACAAACAAATAGCAATCAATACACACACAGAGCAATTGAAAAAAGAACTGTACTGAATGAAACTGTGTACAAGAGAAGTCTCTGCTGGGATCTAACCTGAGGTTTCACCAACCTACATTCACCTTGTCCCTATTATATATGTATACATCAAACATTAATTAGTAGCTTGGATAATAAGTTCATTATTTGTCTTATTAAATGAGCATATAAAGCTGCATGAGACTGCTAACCCATGAAAAACTATTGGTGATCCAGGAAGCCAGCCCAAGCTGGAAGTGTTGCAAAAGAAAGATGCACCTCAGCAGGGTATAGGCAGTAATGACGATGTAAGATCAACAAATTCAATTTCAGTTATCTGAAGGGGAACGAGTATGTATCAAACATTGCCTTCCACACCTTTTGTGTTAGGCTGCTTTTCTGAAGCTCTGCAGACACAACTCACTTTTAGTGCATCTGTGTAACACGAGCAAAGCAAGCAATGCCTGGATAAATCACCTGAAAGGACTAAATCCAGTACCTGTAGATGTGAAAACAAAAAGATTTAACTCTACACTTTCTGAACCATCTGCTGCATTAAAGCCACAATTATTGAAATAATTATATGTAAATGAGTGAACAGTAAGCCCTGTTTTATTAGCTCTTATGTAGCCATACACGTTGCAATGGAATGTCAAATTTTTTGTGTGGAGGGGGGTTGTTTATACATATTCTTTCAAATTAACTTAAATCCCTGTGTTTCATTTTGGCTTGCTACAGTTACAAGCTAAGCCAAAATAAGTCCAGATTAATTTGAAATAGGAATGTTTGCAGAGAGATTTGATATATATCTAAGTCTGTCTAAAAATGTAAGAAAAATAGGTATGTGTTAGGACATTGTGGATGATACTGCAATGTAGGTGATACTAATAAAGGAATAATATTCAGAAAATGAGTGTTTAGACTCAGTTTTTAACTTCACACCTGTCCCTCCCTTTTAGTTTTAATTGCTTCTATTAAATCCATCCCAAATTTCACCAGGGGCTGTTTAGAATCAAGATCCCTATTTTTTTAGGAAAGCAGAATAACTTCTGCAAACACCCAAGATAAACATTTTAATTATTACTTGTTCATTTCACAGTATAAAAAAATTAAAAACCCCTGTGACTGAAGCTCTTACTTCCCGGAGTACTAAATTAAAACAAAACTAGAAACATGTAGAATAATTTATATTTCGCAAACTATTTGCAAGAACGTTGACATTTAAATAACTTCATTATTATTCATTGACAGGGCTTTTCCCTCTCCTCCCGTCAGGGTAAATGACATTTCTATTACAGTATTATAATAAACTCCTACACATTTTAAATAAAGTCACTGAATTCCATTAGTCCACCTACTGTCATGAATATATCTCAATCCATTCCTACCAATATTTCACAACTATAATAGGCATTCTGAATCAACCAGTAAAATGAACCCTATGGAAATTTTCTCCTGTCTCAAGAAGCACAGACTGAAAATCAGGGGTTGTCAGTTTGAATATAGAGATTAAATAAATTTCCTAGAAAGTTGTTGTTTGCTCTCCTTTGTACAAATTTAAAGTTGTCTGTACTTATTTTAAGTAAGCTGCTGAAGACTTGAAGAATCAACCAGCTGATCATTTGGTCAAGGTTTCTTTTGCAACAAGATCTTTCTGGAACATTCCACAAGAAAAAAGAAAAACATTACATGCAGACTTTAATCTATGTACCATCAAGTCTCCTGCCTATTAGAGTGAAACTTTCTTCCCATAAAAGGCAGATGACAACAGACTAAGTTCCTTGTCATAACACATCATTGAAAAGCAATCGTTTTAATGGGCACCATTTCATTGGGTTTTGGTTTTGTTTGCTTGGTTTTTTTGTTGTTTGTTTTTGTTTTTTTTTTTCCACCAGTTATGCTTGGTTTTCACATATTAACATAACTGCTTCCTTCACCATGAGAAGACTGTAATATACATCGTGTCCTCACACTCCTTCCTCCACAATTTAATTTGTTCTAACCGCTGTCTGAGTGGATTTCAGCCATGGTAGGCAGGACCAGAAGCATCTGCAATGTGGTTAGGGTGCAGCAGAGCAGGGCAGCCTGTCATGACCAGGAGCAGTGTGAAGAGATAGGCTCTAGCCTGTTCCTCCTTCTACAAATGAATTCACCCCTGACAGAAGTCAAGTATTTTAAGTAAGAAACAGCAATGTCTATTAGATCATCTGTTCCAACCTCCCACATAACTACATTTCCCACCTGGTTTGCCTCCAAAGGTATTGGCCAGCTGAGCACATGTTTTGCCAGTTGCTATCATATTAATGTCTACATGAGCAGATTTTTGGATAGAAGGCTTTCAGATCGTGGAAAGCAGAACTGTGGAGTCATAGGCTGCACTTACAGTAGGCTTTCAATTCACACGTTTTTGAATAAAGGAGTAATTAAAAGGAATCTTTCACATCTGAATGTGAAAAGTACTGGAGCTGTCAATTCTGGAGCATATTTGCATTCATGTTTGAATTAATAGTTTGTAAACTCTACAGCAGAGCTGTGGACTTTCGAATTTTTTCTTTCTGGGGACCTTCCTAGGCTGAGGTGCTATTCTCTCATCACTTAAATTGAAACTCTTATTTTATGGGTTTATAGCCAAGTACTAAAGTTTCCCATTGATTTTGCCATGCCACCATGCTTCACAAAAGCTAGTAATGTCAAAGTCTTCTTCAACAGCTAACTATTTAGGCTCGCATTTCTCCCTATTAAGACTTTCACAAGCCATCGATAAATGTTACTTTTGGTCTGATGTCTGTTTTGATTTAACTCTTTCATGTGTAACCCTAGTATTTTTCCCATAAAGTAATAATGCCTGACCTCAGCTTCATTCTCAGGGAGAAACTGTTCTTTTTTTTATCCCAATTCTTACTTTCATAGAAAGTTATGCTTGTTTTAACAAATTACTTTGCTTCACCTGAATGCTCCTCACCACTGGCTAACACATATGAATAATTTCCCAAGGCCCTGCCCATTTCTAATGAGAACTGTTTGCCTAGCTTAAAGACTGACACATTTTCAGAGGACTTTTACATCTCCACATTGAAGAGAAATTGCAAAATGTAAACATAGTGTATCCTGTGACCTTGGACAGAGTTTCCATGCAGCAAACAGGCACACCTTGCTGTCATTTGTACAAGTCTGTCTCCTGAGGTCACACTCTGAATGGCTATCAGTCCCTCCACCAGCACACGGGTTATCACATTAGAAAGTCTGAGGAATTTTTCCCCAGGGACTTTTTAAGGCAAGACACAGGATTTTTATTTAAAACTGCTGCATCTCACTGAGCAGCCCAGGTCTTTCAACACTGAAATGATTCACATCCCTGACACACTGCTTTTACTGAAGTCCCTTCTGCAGCTTGGGACAAGCCATACTGTGTCTTTAATGCCTTCTCTAGCTTCCTCTTCCTCACTTCATTAATGAATCTTGGCTAATTTTTAGCTATAGTTCATTTGCTTTAAGCAGCAATTAAGCTAAAGTGAAGCTAGTTCAGAGAGGCTTTTTTTTGCCTCCATAAGAGTTTGGTTCAAGAGGTCAGTGTTAAGTGGTCTGACAGCAGTGACAAGCCAAAAAGGTGGCTAGCATTTCTTTAAATGTCTGTAATGGTGATGCACATGTCATAGCATTAACACACTTCAAATTTACCCTGCCAAGTTGAAATTAACTTTTAAACACATCTCCAGGGTAAAGAAAAAGAAGGAATTTCAAAACTCAAGGGACCCATATGTCTCATTCCCGTAGTGAACACGTTTCTGATGACTTTTTTCCTCATGATGCCCTCAGTGGGTTGGGAGGTATTAATGCTCTCAATTCCTAGGTGGGGGAAATGGAGTGAATGACAAAATAACTAATCCTACATTTGAACAAGTCTGTGACAGAGCCAAAAGCAAGTCCTCTCAGGCTCTACCCCCTTCCCACTCCAACCTGAGAGTGTAGGTTTTCTGGGGTTTTGTGTGTGTAAATAAGGATTGGAAAGAGCCTTAATTTTCTTCCTGGTCGCTGGTACAGAGTTGTGTTTTGGATTTAGTGTCAGAATAATGTTGATAAGACACTGATGTTTTAGTTGCTGCAAAGTAGCACATCGTAAATTAAGGATTTTTCAGTTTCCCATTCTCTGCCAGCAAGCAGCTGCAGAAGAAGCTGGGAGTGAACATGGCCAGGTCATCTGACCCCAACTACCCAAAGGGATATTCCATACCATAGAATGCCACGCATATAAACAGGGGAGCATGGATTGCTGCTCGGGCAGTCAATGGGTAGTGAGCAATTGCATTGTGCTACACTTCCCTTTTCTTGGATTTGATTTCTCTCTTGTCATTATACTACTTTTCATTACTATTACTACTACTATTATATTCTATTATTATTACTGTTACTATACTTTATTTTAGTTATTAAACCATTCTTACATCAACCCATGAGTTGTTTCTGGCTTTTTTTGGTTTGTTTTGGTTTTGTTTTTTTAAATTCTACTCCCCATCATACTGGGGGAGAAGGGAAGACTGTGCAAGCAGAGGAGTGGTCCTTAGTCACTGCCTGGGGTTAAACCATGACAGCATTTTAAAACAGATTTAAACCTCTGTTTTGAAAGCGTCTTGGTTCCAGTTTGAGTTGCGACTGTAAATTTTACTAGAAATGAAGTTATGAATTTTTATGAGTTTACCTAGACTTGTATTTTTTCCTCTACAGAAAGAATTTTCTCATCGCAAAATAGTTTCCTACCTACAGAAGCCATCAAAAAGACTTAGAAGATGAGAGTGTGTACAAAAAAATTACAAAGAAACAATAAAAAACCATGAAATTCATGTTTCTCTGCATAATCAGATATATTAATTCAATTTTCTTCTTCTCCTTTGTAATCAAATTTTATATGGAGTAATCCAACTGAACATAAATATATACAGTCAAATTTCTTGGAATTTTTGGCTTAATTTAGTTCAGCTGATTATTGCTATAAATATTTTAAAGATGTGACGAGCAGGAGAAGCAACTCATATTTTTATCATCCAATCCAGAGTTTACATATTGCATTGGATAGTTATTCAAAACCTTACCCAAATCAGAAAGAAAGGAAATAAGGGGGTGGGAGGGCAAGGAGATGTTGTCACTAGGTGACCCAGATAAGTTGTTTATTGCTCCTTAAAATAACGGCTGAAGTCCCTCTGTCTGTATCATATCCAAAGCAAGGACCATCCATCCCTTGTATATATTTAGTAAAGGGCCTGCCAGAATCAGTAGCCACATGACTAAACCTCCATCTGCTGATGCAGACTGTAGGCATAACTTACTGTTGCACAGCCATCCACATTCCTATTATTATCTGGGGCTGTGCTGAGCACACACATGGGTTTTGGTACCACTCAACTGTTATGGCTTCAGCAAGCCACACCTCTCTCCACACAACACATCTCACGTACCTTTCAAAAGGCCGAGGAGAAAGAAAAGCCTTTGTGATTTGAAAAGTTTTAGGAAAACAAGTAGCAGTACAATATATCTGAGGCCTTGAATCACTCTGTCAAAGTTCATTAGAATTTGATCAGTAATGTTTCAGAAGTCATGGGATGATGATGGCGGGAATCTTCCAACAGGACAGAATACAGGTCTTATAGGATAAAATGAAGCCATGTAATCAGGGTAAATTTATTTCTTACTCTTACCTATGTCAGGGGAGAGGTGAAGGGAAATAGTCAATTATGATGAACACACAAGTGCTCCCAGATGCAAAAGGCAGCAGAGCAAACCTGCTAATACCAGAACCCACAGCTTTAGGCAGCAGCAAGGCTTGTGACTGTTGAATGCAAGGAAAAGGCAAAGAAGAATTCTCCTAATAATCTGTGTAGTACATAAACTCCAACCAGAATGGCAAGACTGAAAGCTGACAGAAACTTAGAAGTCTCTCCAATTGGCCAAGTGGAGCATAAGGCCCTGAAAGTCCTGCAAGTACTTTTTTTTAATCACCTGAAAGCTTGGAAGAATTGTTCTGAATGGGCTTAGGCACTCTTGTCCTGAAATCAGAATGATCCAGCTTGATTGATCTACACCGTCCTTGCTATGATGCAAAACCTGTCCCTCTGCGAACTGCTAAAGACTAGATCATATCTATTCTGGTAAAGTATAGTATTCTTTGCAGAGATCAATCTCGCCTGTATTGTCTACAGTGAACAACCCTTAGAACAAACTGGTGCGTTGCTTCAACTTGATGAAGTCTAGTAAATTCACTGTAAACAAAAAACTAGAGAAAAGTCTGTGGTGTAGATCATCAAAAGTAATGAATCAAAAGTAAAATGAGGTAAAAACCAAAACACCAATGTAGAAATAGCTAACTGCTTTAGCTCTGGTGACACACATATCCCCCCGCATAATATCTCTTCAGATCCTCCCATCTTACTGAACTAGCCATGGGACAGCGCAACTAAGATCAAACTTTCACGTTTAACAATCCAGAAGCATCTTGTACTTGCAAGCTGGCATAAAAGGTGGTTTGGTTTCTTTTTTTTTACAACAGTTTCTGATGCCACTGCCTTTTTCAACAGACATAACATTGCACTGTATTGTGGAGATGGACATTTTTACCTTCAAGCTTCAGAGAAATTGCTGCATAAAGGTTGGATACGCACAGTAAAGAGCACGATCAAATACTTTTGCAGAAAAAAAAAAAAAAAAGACATTCGGATAAAATAGAAATTATGTACTTCCCCCCCCCGTTAAAACCGCCTCTCTAATTTTAGATGTCTGTCCTGTCTTGTTTGACAAATAATTCCCTTTTTACTGCACAGTACAATGATTTCTCTTGCCAGCAGGCTAAGAACAGAAGATTCTGGCAGTTCATAAGAATCTTTATTCAGATTCCTCACTCCTCTGCCTGCTCTGAGGTCAGATCTTGATGACACTCTCAGGTAAATCCAAAGTGTTTTGTATGGAGATGAACCATGGTAAACATGGAAGTGGACAGCATCAATGATCAGCTTGCCCTGTCTTAGAAGCAGCTGATTCCAGGAAATCAAAAGGATCTTTGTTGTCAGGATGCAAGACGAAGATTTTTCTTTTGAGTGTACAATTCCCAACTTTGTGTGAAAAACAGTGGACTGGGCTCTGATCTAAAAGTGTTTTCTAGGCACTGCTTTGCAAGAATGGACTGTACGTAAATCCAGTGGTTTGCTGTGGATGACCATATTTTGAGGGGCCACAGCTACATTCTGGAACCCCTGTCAAACACTGCTGACCACGTCCAGAATTAGCTCTGGGAAAAAAAAAGATAGGATGCCTAGGGCAGAAGACTGCATTTGTGGCAAAATAACTGTGGACTTACTACCTATTCCGCCTGGCTAACAGACCCCCAGCAAGACTGGCTGTTACCCCTGAGGGCAAGGTAAGGTGTCAGGAGAAGTAACTGTGGCTTTAACCTCCATTGTTTGAGCAGCAGAGGCCTTAAAGAAAGGAATGAAAGTTTACTGCCAATAGGCTTGATTCATCAAAGTATTCTCCACCAGGTAACATTGCAACTCAGAATGAAGTCAGTCCCTATAGGCCCAGCCTAACCCAAGGCTTGTGGTCATCAACAAAAAAAAAATAAATCTAATCTGAGCTGTGATGGATATTAAAATTGTTCTTACATTTAAATTAAAATACACCTTTTAAATTACAATGATTGAGAATGACTAATAATTCTTCTTGCTGTATGTTTGCATGGGGGCATACTAACATCATCACACCCTTAATGCCAAATTCTTCCTTATAAAGTGATTCTTTGAGTGTTGCATCTTCCCATTTCCACCCCAGTCTGGTATAAATCACACAAATAGCTAGGACTGTAGCCCAGTAATCATCAAACTATTAACTTTCTAATTGATGGTAATGGCCAGAATAAATTTCAGGCTCCCCAAGAGGTTCTTAATGGGTTTTATAGCTTGAGGGCAGAGCAACATGCAGCTTTTCCATTAATCAGTGAGATGAGACAACCATACATGTCCTACACTCCCCAACCCATCATAACACTGAGGTCATTGCAGCTTTGTTGAAAAGGTGGGTGTTGACAGGCAAAAAAACCCCAAAAACCTCACCAACTCTCATAGCAAACTGAGCTCAGGTACAAGGTTTGATACACTAGATCAGCAGAGTTATGTTACCTTTCATAGCCACGTTGTACATCCAGGAAACTGCTATAGCTCATGTTCAATTAAGAGTGAGTTTTATTGCGTCACAGAAGTGTTGCAGGTTTTCTGTGCCTCTTAGTACATACCCTGCAGAAAAAGCTTTCTAGCTAGCCCCACCACAATGCAATATGCAGTCTTTATTGTATCTTGCCAGTGCAAATCAACAGTTAGACAGCTTAAAAGATCCAGACAGCCCAAGACATTATTTTCAAAAATTGTCCAAGTCCCTTAGTTGTTATCATGAAGTAACTCCCAGGGACCTGTGGTATTTTTAAACCAGCTAAAACATGCCTCATGCATTAATTTATATTAAACTTAGTTGGAAGGTGGAAATCTTACCCCTCAGGCAATGCTATTTTTTTTTTTTTTTCCTCCTCTGTTAAACTACCATGATTCCCAAAATCTGAATAGAATAAGAATAGAGGGGGCAAAACAGTTAAGTAAAAATATAAGTAAAAAAAGAAAAATTTTGGAGTGTTTCATTCCACTAATACCATCATTAGCATTATTCATTCAACTGAATATTTTCTAATACAGTCTGGCTCTCACCCCACAGGAAAGGCTCAAATGAAACAAGGAGAAAATCAAAACAAAACACTTTCAGTTTCAAATTATTCTGATATTTTCTGTTGATTTCATTATTAAAAAACTGCAGAATGTTCATCTGACTAATGCTGCATTTACCAGGAGAAAATTGTTCTATTGAAAAGTTTTTAATTGGTTCTCTGACTCCTAACAGCGAACAGGCTAAACTGTTAGCTAGACTGTTACTCCGTCACATCATCTAAGAAACAGTTTGTTGTTGCTGGATTTAAAAGCTATAATAGTGGATTACTTGGATTATTGTACCTAAGAATCATTAATTAATGGTTTAAAGCAGGCAAATACAAAGAGTGTTATTTTTTTTTTCCTTTTTAAACCCATCTGAATGATGTAGCCATACCATTTGTGTCACTTTCAAGTAATAAATATCACCCAGAGCCACGCAACTTTATTTTTTCCTCTTGGTTGGTAGAAGCATATTTATCACTATATATCTCAAGGATCGGTGGGGTTATAAAGCTTGCTATTTATAGCTACTCTTGGGGTATCGAGCAAGTGACAGTAATTTGTTCCTTTGACATCTAACCTTAGGTAACTCCAGTAGCAGAAGATGAATTTTTACAGGAAATGAAATGAAAGTACACAGCAGAAGATTAATACCACTTCCTAGGCCTGAGTAGAATGCCTGCTCCCAATCACTCTGCAGAAAAAATGGTCAGGAGCATGTGCTGTGTATTAAGAATAGAGTGAGATGTGGTCAAGGTGAGGTGTTCAAACAGTCTATTAGCAAACTGATACACTGGCATTTTTGAGTAGAGGAATTGCAGGCTGATAGTCTAGAAATGAGCTCAGCTCTTCTGGTTCTTTGATTTTGAAAGTCATCTTTAAGTCAGCACCAGCTACAGATAAAATGGGATCTCACTTTTTTTATTAGTGGTAACTGATAAAGAAAGTTAAAGCTAGGCTGTAAATTCCATATCAGAAACATCTTACACAAGATCAAGTTACCATTTCTCCCTGAACTGCAAAAACATCCTGTATTAATTATTTTCTCACAAACAGAAAATATAAAGAGTATAACTTGAGACATTTTGAAAAGATTCCTTGATACTAAAATCCTCAGCAATGGACCATATTTATGCATTACTCACAACATATATTCAAGTAACGTTAAAAAAATGGCATTTGACCAAAAGATATTTTTTTCTTCTTCCCAAGCCATCTTTTTAATTTATTTGGAATTAAAATTATACGAAAGGTCTTTCAAAAGCTGTGGGTGCATAAAGGCATTAATTATACAACCCAGTCATTAAAATAATGCTACCAGCAGGAACTCAGACAAGTACCTGAGAAGTCCTTCCACCTTCTTATAACAGATCTATCATCCTCAGACACCATTAAGTCCCTTAAAAAAAGTTGTGTCCTCCAACATGCTCAGAGAGTCAGCAAATTTCAGCTTTGCTGACCCCCAAATCTCACATATGACCACAAGAGCTGTGCAAACTCCCAAATTTATGTATAATGCCACAACAAACCTCCAATAGTCCTTCAATTCCAGGCCTACTACTGCTCTGTGCTAACACAATCACACAACTACTTGGACTCAATCAGGCTGCAGTGTGTGGCCCCTATTGGACAGTAGGCAGGTGGTGGTATATATTATCTGCACATTCACATTCCTATCACAGGAAGTGGAGATAACATTACTGGAAAATAGAATAATCCACCATATGTTGAACAGACAAGAGCTTAGTGTTTAGTAACACGTAGAGGGCAATGCAGCCTACTTAGCTCCTAACCCAAAGAATATATCTGGCTATATTTATGAGGTATTATTTAGTGCCACATGGAAGTACTCTATGTCCCAAAACAGTTGGAAAAAAATCACACTAATTTCACCTGTGTGGAAGCCAAGTCTAGTAGAACAAGAGTTCTTAATTACAAAAGGTTCAAATTTGCACTTTGAATGACAAAGGTCACAGAGCTACATAAAGATGACACCTCAAAAAAGAAACTTGATAAGTCTATAGACATTTGTCTGGGAGATACTTGCCAAGTCCTGTCCTTCTGCTTGATGGAAAATCACTGATAAATGTCCATAAATGGAAGGTCTTCAATTTAGTTTTGATTTATTAGGGCCCAATTAGAACAGACACTTTAAGTAACAGTCATCACAAGAGCCAAACACTGAAGCTATTATACTGGATGGAGGGGAAGGGAACAAGAACAGGTGCAAGATTTTAAATGTGCACTTCAGCTGAGGAGCTGTCATTCCTGTAGCACAGGTATGCCCAAAACCCCACTTTCAGCACTATCTACATACACACCTCCACCATCTATCAAACTGGCTTCCAGAAATCTAGTAAGTTGTTGCTTCGTCCAGTAGCAGGTTAAATAAAGCCAGACTACTGTGACAAATTCTTCTAGGTCTCCACAGATCAAACCCCCACCAAAAATGCACTGAATCTCCCTTTTTCAGTGGATTAGAAATTGAGCACTGCAAATACACCAAAAAGTAGTTAGTGATTTTTTCACTGCTTCAGAATAAAGTTCTCTGTTCAGTCCATCTAATCTTTGGGTGAACAGGGCACCTTCCCATCATGTGTGGGTTTTCTTCTATCTCCATGCTCTTCTCCCTGTTTTAAAATTTATGGTTACCATTTAGGCTGATTTCAATTTCCATTAATAATATGTGCAAGTGATGTACATTTAAGTGAATTTAATCATGTTGTAGTGACAGGTTTAGCTTAAAGCAGGGCTTCACTTACAACTATCAAGTAAATTTCTCCTGAAAAGGTCAGTTTAACATTTAACAGGAGGGCCCATTTCAGACAAATTAGAATTTGCTCCACTTTTTTTTTCAATTGCAAACACTTTTAAAGCTGGCTTCAACAGAGGTATGTCAATCAAAAAAGAAAAGTGTCAAGTGCCCACTGGAGAAGGTTCACTAATGCCTCCCTACGCAGTCAGCCCAAAGGCTGCTCAGACCCATATTCCTGCCCCCACTGTTCCAGGACTGGAGCTAGATCATACCATAGAAAGTGGGGAAAGTAGCGCTTGGAGAGCTCAGGCAGACCCTTGACAGTCCAGCCTTCTCATTTGTAATTGCTGCAGCAACAGGAATGCAGTGGGAATGACCTTGTGTGCTACAGAGAGGGATTACTGTGCATGTGTCCCATGGGGATTTATTATTGCTCCTGTGCCTGTCAGTGGCAGTTCAGCTTTCCAGGACAGTAGCACGATAAGCAGAGAAGTCGTATCTGTAATGCTGTCTCACCCCATGCTTGGCCCGTCATTACTGCTCTTCCCTACAGAACCTTCCTACTTTGAACATAATCTTTTTGAAGTAAGACTGACCAAAACTGGACACGAAACACTATTCCTGTTACTATTGTAGGGTTGATGAATCAAGACTTCAGTTTCTGTGTTTCACTAATTACAAGAGCTTCAGAATGAAGCTACCATTATGCAAAAAGCGGTGCATAACCACTTAACTGATGTGGATCACACATCTAAGCTTTGCAGCTGCTCAGCAGACTCAGAAGATGCCTGCTCCCATGAATTCATCAGAATCTTGTGGTGCTAAAAGTCTCTGCTTTCACACTTCCCTGGAGAGAGCAAGACTTAGCCTGCTAGGAGGCAGAAAGAGACTCTGTGGGAACCCAAAGCAAGTTCAAACCAAAAGGGTGAGAAAAGCAACCCCTCTGCTGTACCCACTCTCAACCCTGCAGCTGGTGACAGGCAGTATCATCACAAATGAAAAGCAAGAAATAAGATGTAGCATTTGAGTCATTGAACCAGCACCTGGAGAGAACACATAGTGACATGAGATCTTGTAGAGTATCTCCACATTGCTGATGAGCCTTTCATTGTTAACAGTCACTGAGACTAAGACCTCCTCTTACTGTCCCACCCATACAAGGGTGTCATGTGTCCTAGTAGATTTTTTCGTTGAAAACCAAGTTTTTTCCTAGGACTGTTTTACATCAGGTGAAAGCTTCTGGACATAATCAAAACATTCTCCAGCCTTCCAACCTTCCTAGACAGATAGCTGGATGACTTCATACATTTAGTATCAAGTTTCAGTCTTTTTTGCTATCATGTTTTATTACAATTTCAGAAATGCAGAACTACTCAAAACAGAAATTTTATTTTACAGCCAGCTAAGTGGGTTCATCATGGTGTAAATTTCCCCTGTCAACTCCCCAGCTCTCTTGAAGAGGTCTCAGAGTATCTTTTACATCTCTACTGAACAATCTGCAGTATTTCACAGGTTTGTGCTTCTGCGTAGAAGGGGAAAATGAAACAAAAAAACCCACCCCAAACCAACCAACTAAATAAAAAAAAACCAAAACACAAACCAACCAACCAAAAACAAAACAAAAAAAAAAAAACCAAACCAACCCACAGCACAACAAAACACAACAAACCCCACACAACAAACCAAACCAAACTCCACATACATTGAAAATTCAGGGGTAAAGATGAAATTCTATTCAGTCATCTGCACAGTCACTTCAAAATGTTTCAGATGCACGTTTTCACTTTAGATAATGCCAACCTGCCAAAGCAAAACTTCTCAGAAAGTCCTGAACTAAGTTCTGAAGAAGATCAGAAGGAGGAGATTAGTTCTGGGAAGATATCCACCTGAGATGTGAAAGTTCCAGTCTTTGGTGGAAGGAGAGGACAGCACACAGAAAAGTAGTCAGCTGAAGTGCTAATGCATTTGTAGCCATCTAAGCTTTAAAACAATGGTTGGGGCTGTTATTACAGCAACCACCAATATACTGAAATTAGTTTCAATCAAAGCTTTTACAGCAAGGCAAACACTGAGATAGTCCTTCTTGAATGATACAAAACATCACTTTAGGACCCTCCTTCATCTGAAGAGAGCTCTCTGAGCCACTGTACTATTTATTCTTGTGGGGTCATGCTCTTCTTCAGCCCTTCAAACTCTGTGCGTAAGACAGAAAGCAGTGTTTAATAATGCAACTGCACTCATGATTATGGAGGACAGTAATAGAGTCACCTGCAATTTGACTAATCAAGCTGACAAAGTGATTGGTTTCAAAAAGGGAAGGACTCTCCCAGCAGCAGTTCATTAAAACAAAAATGAAACTGCATATTTCCAGTGTAACAAAAAAAAATTTCCAGTTCCTAAAAGAAAAGGAACAGGAATAGCCTGGATAATTGCAACATCAGCAAGACAGAGATAATAAAAATTAGGTATAGGGTGCAGCTAAGACTTGACTGGCTCTTCTAGTTTCACCAGAGGATCAGCAAACAAAAACTGCAAAGAGGTTCTGCAAGGAAAGCCCTTGTACCTACAGAACTATTTAGACCTATAGAATCATAAAGACATGAACCTGTTGGAGCAGGTCCAGAGGGACACAAAAATGAAGAGAGAGCTGGAACACCTTGCCTGTGAGGGAAGGCTGAAAGAGCTGAGGTTGTTCAGCCTGAAGAAGAGAAGGCTTCGGGGAGATTGTATTGCAGCCTTTCAGTACTTAAATGGGACCTATAAGAAAGAGGGGCACAGTCCTTTTAGCAGGGCCTGTTGTGACAAGACAAGGGTAATGGTTTTAAACTAAAAAAGGGGAAATTCAGACTAGATATAAGGATGAAATATCATACAGCGAGGGTACTGAAACACTGGCACAGGTTGCCCAGAGAGGCAGTAGATGCCCCATCCTCAAAACATTCCAGGTCAGGGCAACCTGATCTAGTTGAGGAAATCCCTGCTCACTGCAGGGGGGTTGGACTAGATGACCTTTAAAAGTCCCTTCCAATCCAAACCATTCTATGATTCAGGTCAGGTGATTGTAAACAGTAGTTAAAGATAGCAAATTTTCTTGTAGCAAAGGATCCAACTGTGGCTCTGAGTGATCACCATAACAAACCTCAGAGAGTGAGATAGGTTTTGTATGGGAAATGTGTGGTTGCAAAAAAAAAAAAAAAAAAAAAAAAGTAAGCAAAAGCTACTTTGAAAATGGAAAGCTGACTAATCCACACATAGCACAGCAGTGATCCCGTGAAGTTATCAACACTGTGTGACGTTGCCAAAGCCAAGAAACTCAGCCTGGGTGGCAATGTGAGAATATATTTAAATAAGTGTATTTTTGTAGGAATGTTTTATTTATGGCAGTAGAATGGAACTGTTGAAGAGAATGAAATAAAACTCCTGTGTTTTTTTTTTTATTATTATTATTTTATTTCATGTTAAGACTGAATGGGAAAAATACTAAAGTTATTATTAGTTTAAAAACTACAGGTTCAGATTCCTGAACTGCTAACCATTTTTATAAAGGATATTTCAAAATAGTGTACAGGAGATGTGACAGATGTGGGGCTTTTCTGGCTTGATTTCTTGACTAGTTTTTCTGGCTTGATTTTTGGGGTGTTTGTTGTAAGAATAGACTATTGGTATCTGAATTGGAAGCTGCTGGTGAGGAGAACAGAGAAAATAAGCAAGGACATAAGATAGCTCAGGAAAAGCCACCTCTTAAATAGCACTTACGGATCATTAAGAAACATTGACAGAGTGAGGTAGAGGAGGAATAGCGTCAAGGAGAAACTGTGTCTGCTGGAGAGAAACAGTGTTACTGTTATACTGTATACTGTCTAAACACTTCCTCTTACCATTTAAACAACAACAGAAAACCCCTAACAAACAAACAAAAAAAACCCCCAAACGAACAAACCAAAAAAACCCACCACTTAACTTTGTATTCAGCAGTGGTTTACTGACACCAAAAGAGCACATGCTGCCAAATTTCTTCAGCCACACTGATAAGCATGGAGGAATACAAACTCTAGTTAGGCAAAGAGTCGGGAAGATAATTGAATTCTGCAGGACAGATGTAATCACCAACACTGGGAGCTCTTACTGGCCTGGATGTGGAAATATGGCTAGTCTAGGGACCATGAAACTCTTAAATTCCCACTTTTAGATTCAAGACACTTGCAGTCCTCTGGGAAATTCTTGTAGATTAGGTCCCAATTCTGCTTTACTGAGTTTTTCAGAGGGAAGGTGCTACTCAACCCATGTCACTATTCCCAAATGTGATGTTGCTCAACTATCCAAAAAGAAATGGACAGTCAGGGCAAAATGCCTGGTGTTATTTCTTTGTGTTCGAGCTTGAAGGAGCTCAAATGTATCTTCTGAGGGCTGTGGGAAGGTGAGCAGGAAAAGGCATCCTATTCTGTAGGAAAACAGAGGTACAAATGGAAAACTCTAGTGATTGTACCACCACCTATGAAACTCAAGGCTTCTTTTGCCTCCATGAATTAAGGTGATTGAGCTAGATCAGAGAACTCAACCACTGGACTTGTGCATAATGATTAACTCCTAGCTCATCTAAATAAAATCTTCAAACAAAATACCTCCTGTGAGTATTTAGGAAAGGAGACAGACCCTCAGGTAATTAGGCCTAGTTATCATAGCAGCTAATCAGTGTACCTACATTCATCCCAGTCATTGGTACCAGCTGGAAAATTTCAAAAATTAACCAGGGAGTTAAGAAATCACACCTTTGGGACCTGCTGGAATAGGTCTGTGAGGAAAAAAAAAAAAAAAGATGCAAGAAATGATGCAGCAGCTAAGAGTAAAGTTTGCTTTAGAAAATTAGGAGTGAAGACAGGCAGAACTGACTGTTATGGCAATTGATCATCTGATCTGCAGTGCTAGTGGGCAACACAATAGCAAAGAGTCTACTTCAGGGGAAACATTGGTAACTAAAGCATAATAAATTATTAATCCCAGAAAGTCAGCCTAGAGTGCAGCAAATTACAGTACTGGAACACAAGCAGTAAGTAAATCATGTACTCCCCTGCCTGGGGACTGGGACTAGATCTCTTTTCTCTATCTCCAGACAAACTCACTCCTTGTCTATTATTTCAACTAATGGAACACTCCTTTTATGCTGAATGAAGAGATTATTACTTGTCTACTCTGTGACTGTGGCAGAACAGCAACACCAACAGTGCATCTTCCTTACTGTACCACTAGACATTAACTCAGCTGATAGTGCTGACAAGTCTGATACAGAGGCTGGTGAGTTCAACTCAAGTCTAACTACCTCATTTTTGCAGGACTCTGTCAGTAGAACAGTTATGCTGCCATGTTCCTGCAAAAAAAATCTAAGCCTCTTGGTAATTTATCCTATCATTTTTTTATTTCTTTTTTTGCACGTAGCCATTGCAAATCAGTATTTAAGATATAGCTGTGTTTCTGAACAAACTGTTCTATGAGCTCACTGAGTTAGCAGCAGCAGCAAGTTTGTGCCTTTCAGAAGGACTATTAACAGCTCATGATCTAAGCAGATGAGATTCACCTCCCGCAGGTCTCTGCCACAGCTGTACAGCAATGTTACAGCCACATACCAGGCACAGCTGGTGCTTGAAAATCAGGGCAACCACCTGCACTCACTACACAGAAGTACAGAGCAAGAGAGAGGCCATGGCACCCTGCTGCAGCAGAGCAGGAGCTAGGCTTGGGCAGGAGACTCTAACAGTTGCTGTGGTATGCCCGATGAATTTTTTCCTTTTTTTTTCTCCCAGAGATGACATGGTGATCCCAATAACACATCAGCAAGGGCAACAGCCACCAAACAAAACAAAACAAAACAAAAACAAAAACCAACAAACCCAACAACCACCCAAAACAGCCTCAGTCAAATTCTTTAAATTTATTGCCTCAGTATCTCCAATCTCTTGGACAGCAAGCCTATTCCTACTATTGAGGCAACTGAGTTTGATTCTCCATAGAGATCTCTGGGTTCACTCATCGCTGTTATTAACTTTAGCCCCTTTTCACACACTTCAAATCCCCCCTAGGAATTAGATGCCAACAGCAGATGGTGTGAACTGCTCCAAGAAGTAAGGCAGCAAGCTGTGAGTCATTGCCTGATGTGCCAGCAACACTTCCCTCCCCACTAGTGGCATTGGACTCAACCTCTCTGCTCTACCCACCTGCCTTGCTAGATACTCAGATGCAACAGTCCCAGTGTAAGGGCTGCTTTTGTAGGAGGTACATTATTGGTAGGTGCCCAAACAAACAAACAAACAAACAAAGCATACCATTTTACAAATACTAATTCAATTTGTAAGAACTTTGTGTACTTGTGGATGGCACAGAGAAGACAAAACAAAGCAGAAAACCACATTGTCTCTTTGGATAGGAAAAACTGGTAATGAACCTGATCCAAAGCTTACTGAAATCTGCACAAGCCTTTCCACAGACTTAATGACAGTTTACAGGAGATTTCATATAATTATCATATATAATTACATAAAAGCCTCTTAGAAGTCTAATGATTGAGAATACAAGTGTTTACGACATCTGCATTCAGAAAAGTTCTGGGCTCTTATGTAATGTTCCATAAGAAAATATAAATATATTATGTAGATTTCAGAGTAAGACTTAAAACTTCTTGAAACTAACAAAGGAAATGGCAGGAGCAGAGAGGCCGGAGAAGCAGCATTTTAGAAAGGAAGGCACAAACCTATGTGGGAAGACAGGTTGACAATGCCTAGTGGGATATTAAGGCATGTACATGATGACTGTCAAGTGTAGGACAAATACACATGTAAATCAAGGCTTTAAGGTATCCAAGATGTTGCTGTTTCTCTCAGCATCTTCTTCCCTGTCCTGGATGCATTTGAGCTTATTAATTACAGCTGGAAGACAGCAATTCCTATGTGAAATAAAACAGGTGACAAATTAATGGAATCATGCAGCCAGATTTATACCACACATCTTGTGTACTTCCCTATGTGCCAGGCTGAGCTATGGCCTGTTTTGCATTTCCCAAAGTAACTGAAATCCCTCCATGAAGAGTAGATCCTTAAAGTTACTAATATAGTGTCAATGACCAATCTTGAAGGAGAGAGGGGGAGTTCCTCCGTAAGGGCAGGCAAACACAGTGAGTACCAGTATCATCCCAGGCATGACATTGCGTGAAGCCACTGAGAGTAATGCTGGTGATAACAACGCGATTCCCCTTTTCCCCAACTTCCCTCTCCCTTACTGAAAAGATACTTTGCAGCCAGTAGGGACTAATTCATCCTATCAGATGGTGAATGTCCAAGCCTTACAGAAGCTAAGGCTGCCTTTCAGATTTCATTGACAAAACAGAAAGGACACAGCTTGCTATAATTTTAATTCCCTCTGTTTTTCTTTCTGACCAAAATTTCTACAATAATTTTGGAGGGGTTCTTTCTCATGGGAAGTCAATTTTATCAAACAGGGAAGGAGGTGGTAGATTCTATTCTCTGAATCATATTCAACCAGAATAAGGTAGGGCAGTCACCACTAAGTTTGTTCATAAAAATTAAATTAATGAACAAGCCAATAAGGTCCCCCATTGTCAGTTCAGACACACTAATTAAATAAGAGTCACTGATGTGTTGAATCATGTGTCCTCAGCAGCTGGGTCTTCAGAGTCAATGTCCTTGCTACCTTTTTGAAGACAAAAGTATTTCTGAGGATGTAGAAACAATAAAGCCAGCCTGGAACCAACACAGAGCTGAAGATCATCCAGGACCACCACTACTTCAGTTTTCCATGCTTCCATTTTCCAGTAAGCAGCATGGTACAAATCTATACAGCACAATCTACTAAAGAACTAGATTTTTTTTCCTTATTACTTAATGAAGGTTTCCAAAATTATCCCTTTTACTTTCTCCATTCATTAAAAGGATAAGGCAATCCTTAAAGGTCAATCAATAAAACTCAAAGGTATTTTGTTCCCCATCTGCCATATGGAGCTCCTTGCCTTAAAGGCTACACGCAAGGGCAATTTTTTGTAATTTACTACTTTTCCCCTTCCATAGGATACTCTATCCTACGTGGTGAGTGGCAAGTTCATTTTATAAGACAAAATACAGTTGGGTGAATTTGCTTTCATCACACAGCAGGACTTCACATATATAGAGAGGTGTAGGGAAAAGAAACTGTATGGCTAAAGGCACAGAAAACACTTCTTGAGCATTAATTCATCTCTCACTGCAGCTGACACAAGCCAACAACCACCTGGTGCTTTTCAGCTGTCCACCATTCTGGGTGCTAAAAGTTTGTGTTGGTTCAAATGATAGATACATTCAGAAGGAAAAATAACCCCCACATAAACACATCCACCAAAGGCTAATAAATACCTCTATGAAACACTTCTAGCTCCAGGACTTTATAAAACCACATAAGTCAATATGAACCAGAAGGCTACATCAGGAAAGTAACACACATGCTTGGCCTTGTTCTTATACCCCTTCTTCCTTATCTGCTGCAGGTTCACATTGAAGACAAGGTACATGGTCAAGAGGATCTTTGGTTTGATCCAAAATAGCCCTTTGTACAACTCAAATGGACCTCCCTCATTCTGTGACCATTCTTAGTGACCTGATGGGATTGTTTATAATAAAAAAAAAGAGCCTAGACTGCTAGCTGTTATAACAGGAGTTAATAGCCTCAGACCTGCCCTCCGTTAAATAAGATACACCTGGCTTTTGGATGCATTTTGGAAGTAAATTGCAACATGCAGCTCCTCTGTCACTGGAATCCATTTCATGAATAATTCTCAATCTTTCATTTTCTCCCACACAAAAAATTACAAAAAACATTCCTCCCTTTCCTTCCCCCCCCCCCCCAAAAAAAACCCACTAATGAGTATTCCAAGAGTTATTGCACATCAGAGAAAATGCACAGATAAAACTAGGCTACTATATCTCCATACAAGTTTGGGGGTTTTGGGGCAATTTCAACAGAAATTTGCCAAATTAACAAGACTTGTTTACTCAGAGAGGTTTTTCTATTCTCTTAAACTAAGTCACTCAGCAGGATTCTTCTGAAACAATAAGGAGCAACTGAATGTAAGAGAAGCCAACTGCCAAACCCAATGCCTTTTTAATTACATTAAGAGAGGAGCGGGACAATGAATTTATACTTATTACAATACTGACTATTATTTTCAAATGGGACACAGATTGAATCGACTTTATAGCCACACTTAGTGTATTTTCAACCACCTTTTCTGTTTACTCTGCATTTTGGTAATGCTAAAAAGCTAAGCAATAACTATCAAAAGCTATCAAAATAATATCTACAGTAAGAATAAAAGCCTAACAAGAAGGGTGATGCTGCTTTTATATCAGTAGCTAAAAGTCATTCCAGGACCAGATCAAAAGCTAGTCAAAAGTGGTGCAGTTTGACTTGGGTCAGTGAATTAATACCAGTTTCTATAAGCAGAAGAGCCGACTCCTCATGTAACCCCTCAAAACTTAACCACATCTAAACTTTGCTTCAAAAACTAGATTCCTCTCCCACCTCGCTTCAGTACTTGTCATCTTTTACCTGGCCTGAGCAACCTTTTGCTCACCTTATTTCACCATTAATGATATATTTTATTTCCTTTGTTTTACCTCCCAAGTCACTGTTCTTAAAACAGATATCAAACTTGGTTCACTTGCAATTTTAAGCATTTGGTCTATGCATGACCTTAGGGGACTGTTTCAGATCTGTTTAATTTTATGTCTATTCTTCAATTTAAATCAACATTTCAGCAAGTTAGCCTTGTGCTGAATTGGATAATTTGGAAGGAATTAATGTAAAATAATTATCTTTGCAAAATGGAAATGATCGAATTTAGCTACAAGATACAACTACATCACAATAGCAACACGGATTCCAACGGGTATTTCACAGTTTAGGGTCAGGGCAGTCCCTCAGACCTGTAACAGATGCTCTCTGTTAACTTCCCTCCCTCTCCAAGGGGGAAGAGAAAGGGAATAAGGGAGAGAGACTCAGCGATTAGAAACGGCCCCCCCCCCACCCCCCCCCCAACCCATCACCCCCAACCCCCCCCCCCCACCACCCACACCAAACCCGCCCCCCCACCCACC
>JAAGNO010013738.1:84039-103033 GCA_033439905.1 Ceryle rudis | reverse complement strand
AAAGTCCCAGACTGGGCCCAGCAGCAGACAGGAGCTGTGTTCAGGAGCTGGATTCTGGTACTGGATTCAGGAACACAGATCAGGACTGAAGGCAGAACAGACAGAGGCCTCCTCAGATGCTCCGAGGAAGAAACTGGAAGAGGACCCAAGCCAAGCCGGCAAAGCAGGAGAAGAGGGCAAAGAGAGAGAGGCAAGACCCTCCTGATCCTTCAGCTTTATACCAAATATGACATATATGGGATGGAATCCCTTGCCGGTCAGTTTAGGCTCACCTGTCCCATTCGATCCTCCCTGCAGGTGCAGCCCTTTGCTTTCTGCAACCCCAATGTGGTACACAGATCCAGCAGTGGCCTTGGTCTGCACACCAATCCTTGGTAGTAACTCTAAACATGGGGTGTTGCCACTGCTGGCAGCAGACACTGCCTGGGAAAACAGGCTGCTAACTTCAGAATGTGCAGTTAGTTAGAAGAACTGAGCTGAAAAGTAAAACCACTGAAAGGAATTAGTACTGTTCTCACTCAAACCAGGACAGAGTGCAATTACTCGTACAGAGTTCTGTTCTACCACGATATCAGGGTGTGCATCTCATGTCAGAGCAGAATTTCATTTAGCTCAGTACCCCACCACTGATGGTGGTTAACCAACAGGTATCTGTTTAAGACCTCATGAAGCATGAGCTAGTATTTCCTCTAAATACTCTCCCAGCCTCCAACAGCTGGGATTCTGTGACTTTCCAGGCCACAGATGGCATATATTTAGATTGTTTCTGGAACATAGAAACATCCTAACCAGTGCAATGCACTGTTGCACTTTCCATTTCTCTTTCAATTTTGCCAAGAAATCCCATCCTGGCTGCAGAGTTTTGTTGAAAATTGCATGCTGTAACTAAAAGCTTTCCATGCCAAATCAGTATCTTAAAATAAACATCTCGTTGTTTTCAAATGCAGCTCCTGGCTCCTTTACTTACACAGCCACTGCTCAAGGGAGTCCATTCTGGCCCCTTCTCAATGGGACATAATGTCCAGTTCTTTTCCTATTCCCCTTCCTATGCATTGTCTGATCATAGTTCTTCCCCACACTGTTAGTAGGTATACTACTCTAAGTACAACCTTCAGCCCTTGTCCCACTACTATACTTTGCTGAACTAAAATACATTTCTTCAAGTGAGCTCAACTTACTAAGTAATCCATTTGCTCACTGTGACTACCTCAGGTCTCTTTTTGATTCACTACTTTGCCTGTCTTAAAACTTGGAAATTATACCAGATTTATTACCAGACTAATGGCAAAAATGCCCTATATCACTGTACCTAGAACTAACCTTGCAGAATGTCATTAGAAATAGCTTTCCAGGAGAGGACTCCTTGCAGCTGACTTTTCATACACATAAATTTGCTGATTCTTGATTATGCCTAACCAAATATTTCACTATCTAATAGCCACAAACCCATAGAGAAACAGAACACAAATCTCCCAAGCCCAGACAGTATCCTGTCCTCTGAACTATGCATCTCTCTTACATCACAGTAAGTTCATTCATACTCTACTCACTCAGATCACAAACTGGACTGATTAACTCACAAAGAAACACTAAGAGGTAGAATCCCTGTTCTGAATCCGGGGTTCTTCTACCACAATCAAACAAATTGTTGTGTTGAGGAAGAAAAGTTGAGAGATTGAAAATAACTCCCCCAAGTCTCTCCCAAGACTGCATTGGCTTCCTAACACTGTTGTGCATCATCTTAATAAAGCACTTATGGAAACAAGTCAAAGGCTCTTAAAACACTTGTGACATCACACTTGCTTCTTTGAGTAACATCCACATCTTGAATTTACAGTACCTGTGTGCTGAGTAGCTGGTGAACTTTAAAGAAAAAATAAAAGATTTACTGGCTTCTTCCTCCTTTGGCTCCTTTACCAGAGATAAAGCAGACTGGGATTCTAATGTGCTTTTTTTACAAGAGAGTTAGCATTGTGAAAGATGTTAACATACAAAGAGAGATTACAAAGAATAAGAGCATTTACCTTTGAAAAGGGAACACTTAGAAGGGAAATTTACTGAGGTCTTTAAGTTTCTTTCTTACTACCTTCATGACTAGCCTCTAAATTTTTGCTGCCTCATAACAAGAGAGTGCATCATCATCCAAGCACTGGCAAGGAAGTGAAGAGAAACGATATTTCCACAATGCCTGTAGTCAGTGTCTGCTCACAGCAAAAAGAGGTCAGAGTTTTGCAAGCCACAGATGTGCTTACTGGAAAGGGCCAATAAATTAATAGTCTATAATTTATATACAACTTATATTTTTAACTAGATATTAATGTTAACATGGCAAGTGATCAAAAATCATGTTTCAAGACATAAGCTGATTTATCTACTCAGGCAAGAAAGACAAATTATCGCAAAGGTAGTAAGTTTCTTATTAAGAGTTTAACACTGATAATAGCTGTTATTTATTAGGCACTGCTGGAAGTGGGCTAATAAAAAAAACCCAAACAACACACAAAACCAAACCATCAAACAAAAAAAAGACAAACAAACAAACAAAAAAAAATCAACAAAACCAAAACATAACAAACAAAAAAACCCAAACACACACAACCAAAAGACTTTAGCAAGGAAAAGCTCATTTTGAGGTAAACTGCAAAATGCACTTCACATTCTTACCTACTCCACAGCATAGAAGGGTGTTGCTTCCACTTACGCAGTGTTACCATGGAGTAAGGACAAAAAAAGGCCTGCCTCCCTCACCTCCCAAAAAATGCCAAAGGAGAAGAGTTGAGAAATTACAAACACAATTAGGAAGAAAGGCTGTTTCATATCTTCATAAAGAAAGGACTATTACAAGTGAGGTTCATAAAGACTTCATTTTGTTGCTGCCTCTAGTGTTTCTCCCATCTAGCAGTTCTTCCCAGCAATGCTACACAGTCCACAGTCAAAAAGTATCTTCTGTGTTCGTCTTCCTTCCTTGAGAACTGACTACTTAAAAGGAATGGGTTTGACTCTCAATTCTTACCCTTTTGCAAGGATTAGCCTCTGTTTAGGCAAAATCCAAACTTTACACATCATAAGTAGACCCACAGATGACAATCCATCCTGCCTACAAACATATCCAAGAGTTTCTCAAGGTCCTGTGAGGTATTGGATGAGAACATACCAGAAGTTTGGCTTGGTAAAGCACAGGCCAAATCTCTGTTAAGCTTCAGTCATGGATAAAGACTGTAGGTTTATGCAGCTGTATTTTTGCTCAAACTCTTCCAGGACTTGCTTTTATTAGCCAGTTTCATCCAAAACTCTCAGCTCATTTACTGACTAATCTGATAGCCTGATATGATGGTGTGACTGAATGGGTAGATGCAGTGAGAGCAGTGGATGTTGTCTACCTTGACTTCAGCAAGGCTTTTGATACTGTCTCCCATAACATCCTAGAGGGTGAGCTCAGGAAGCGTGGGTTAGAAGAGCAGACAGTGAGATGGGTTGAAAACTGGCTGAATAATAGAGCTCAGAGGGTTGCGATCAGTGGTGCAGAGCCCAGCTGGCAACCTGCAAGTAGTGTTGTTGAGGTGGTCAGTTCTGGGTCCAGTCTTATTCAGCATCTTCATCAATGACCTGGATGAAGGGATAGAGTGTACCCTCAGCAAGTTTGCTGATGATAGTAAACTGGGAGGAGGGGCTGATACACCAGAAGGCTGTGCTGCCATCCAGTGAGATGTGGACAGACTGGAGAGCTGGGCAAAGGCAAACCTAATGAAATTCAACAAGGATTAGTGTAGAGACCTACACCTGGGGAGGAATAGCACCATATACCAGTACACGTTAGGTGTCGACTGGCTGCAAAGCAGTCCCATGGAAAGGGACCTTGGCATCCTGGTGGAAAATAAGTTATCTATGGAACAGCAATGTGCCCTTGTGGCCAGGAAGGCCAGTGGTATCCTGGGGTGCACAAAGAAGAGTGTGGCCAGCAGGTCAAGGGAGGTTCTCCTTCTCCTCTACTCTGCACTAGTGAGACCACATTTGGAGTATTGTGTCTAGTTCTGGTCTCCCCAGTTCAAGAGGGACAGGGAAATACTAGAGAGAGTCCAATGGGGAGCTACAAAGATGATGAAGGGACAGGAACATCTCTCTGTTGAGGAAAGGCTGAGAGACCTGGGGCTGTTTAGCCTGAAGAAGAGGGTCTTATTAATGTTTACAAATATCTGAAGGGTGGGTATCAAGTAGAAGGGGCCTGTCTCTTTTCAGTGGTGCCTTGTGACAGGACGAGAGGTAACAGTAGCAAGGTGAAACACAGGAAGTTCCACCTCAACATGAGGAAAAACTTCTTCACTGTGAGAGTGACAGAGCCTGGAACAGGCTGTCCAGAGAGATCGTGGACTCTCCTTCTCTAGAGACTTTCAAGACCCACCTGGATCTGTTCCTGTGTGGCATGCCTTAGGTTTTCCTGCACTGTCAGGGGGGTTGGACTCTATGATCTCCAGAGATCCCTTCCAACCCCTACCATTCTATGATTCTACTGCAGATGGACAGGTAACATAACCCCATAACCCACACGTGGAATGGTGGAGAAGCTTGCCTGAAACTGTGTCTAGGAAGGTTAGGACTTGCAGCTGCAGTTCTCATTCCACAGCTCTATACAGAAGATATATGTTGCTTCCTACAAGAAAGGACACAATGACTTCTTGTTAAAGCACAACAGGAGCTTAGACCTGACTACAGCTTCCTCCTATCCTCCTGTCTTACAGGAAAGTTTCTTATTAGTACACAGTTTTTCTAGTCTCTGGTTTTCTATGCAAATTTAAAAGGATAATGGTGGCCCAGTTCTGACTGCAGTCCCTTTCCCCCCCAGAGGTTACAGATCCCATCAGACTGGCAGCTGAGTGCTGTGCAGCTTTTTAAAACCCGCAAGTTAACAAAAATATCTTAGATTTTTAGATTCAAGAGCAGCGGTCACAGCCTGCTGGGAAGACTGGCAGATCTTAATCAGCGACAAGGAACCTTAGACTGCCTTCCAGTGTCTGTGTCCTTTCCACCCAGCTGTGTTTCTCCCTTACATATAGGAAATACCAGTTTCCCAGTTAACTCTCCCTCCTGGTCTGCCTTACGAGAGAGCAGGACTTTGTAGCATTAGTGTCATGAAAGAACAAAAACTTCCAGCTCTATCAAAAATAAAACAAAATTTGCTTTTGTTCACCAGCAGAACAAAAAAAAAAATTTAGATTGCTAGACAGTGTCAGCATATAAGCGAACAATCAACATTCAGTTGGTTTGCAGGAAAGCTGGGCTCCAGGCTCTACTTGGCCTCATAAGAGCTGTGATCCAAACCTCACCCCCCAGTCTGACAAAGCAGCATCTACACATCCAGTTCACAGAGGAATCCATCCCATTCTCATCCCATCCTGTTTTGTCTTTTCAACCAAGATACTTTAAGCAATGAAGGAAAAAAGCCTTCAGGAACCAGGTATGAAGAATCCATGTTTGAACATTGCCATCTGTACAGCAGCTGGAGTCATTCAAATTTTCTCTTCACTACGTGAAATCCAGAAGTGGGGTTTTCTCCCACCCCAACAAAGCTGAGATTGTGAGTAGTCACCTGACTGCAAGAGCTCAAGCTTGACAGAAAGGCAGAGTGAAATATATGGGAACACATATACAAATATATACATAGACTCTTGAAATACAGCAGTAGAAGCACATTAGTAGAACAAACAACACGGTCTTTTTGCATGAATTTTGCCTTAGGGGAAGATCAGATATCAGACTGTCTTTCCTTATGAAGTCATTTAATAAATACATGTGGCATCTCTGGATTTCTATTACTTTTCAGCTCAGCATTTCTCATATATACACTATCTATCTAGACTGCAAGATCACTGAAAAGAGGTTTTATCTCCACGCCTAACTACACAGCACACACTAAAATGCATGCCAGGGAAACTCATGCAATTTCAAATTATTTGAGGGGTAGGGGGAAATAACAGCTAAAAAAGAGAAGGCAGGCTTTTTACCTCCAATTGGCAAAGCACTGCAGAGTGCATTACAATTAATGTTTGTAATCAACATGACACATCGTCACCTACCACTTAATGCATCTCGCCAGTGAAATGACTGGGCGCAATGGCAGTGGGAGGATACCAGCCAGGATAGAAAAGTTCCTGAATCCCCACATGCCTCCTCCAAGCTTTCATAAGGGGAAGTTGAGCTGCAAACTAATTACTTGCTCACCAGGAATCAAGTTTCCCTCAAGTTGTCTTTGTCATACAAGCACAAGCCTTCTCAGTGTATACATAGGCCCTCAATGGTACATCCTAATGACAAGAGGCAAAATGAACTTTCCTTGCCCTAATTGCTGCAGCTCCCTGCAAAGCTCAGTATTTGCTAACAATACTGGCACACGTACACAGATCTGAAGTCTTACTCTGTGGCCCTGGGCCTTCCTAATGAACAGTTCATGCATTGATGTCCTACTTCCCCCCCCCCTCCCCCCCCAAAGCTTCTCACATGAGAAAGTAAAAGCTCACAGCTTCTGAGACCTACACAAAGTGCTCTGAGGCACAGGAGCTGCTGGCAGGATCAAACTGAAAAACTGACTTTGCTATCACTACTGAAGACACAGGCTGATTAATTGTGGGCTGTGTTTCTCCTTTGCTGTTTTTCCAGTTATTATTTGTTAGAGAAATCTGGAAAAAGACACTTCCAAGCAAGCTGTTTTGGTGTAAACAGTAGGCAGTTTATGCTACACAACAAACATACCATTGATATATATTTAAATATGCAATTTTAGTAAAACACCTGGAAACTGCACTCTTAAGTCCTTCAAGAAAGACTTATGGACAACTGTCTGTCTCTTTCTGTAGTAATAATAAACTTTTCATGTCTGCCTGCATAATTCCCAAGATGCAGATGCAGAAATATTTGGGACTAGGATTTAAATACTTTAATGATTGGATCTCAAGCAAGCATAACTCACTGGAGTAATTTTTTGTTTACCCAAGCTCAGTCCCAAACACATTCTTTCCTTTTTGTGATTAGTGGGGGATACAACCCTATGAAAAAGCAAGGACAATTCTATCCAGCTTTGCAAAAGGAAGAGTGACTTCATAGATGTGAAAGGGATGGAGATACCAGAACGTAAAGGATGTTTTGATTTCTCTTTATGAACTGGTAACTACTGTATTGTTCATCTTTCCTCTTACATATCAGCTCCAGTCTAGCTTGTCTGCAGTAATTACACAGCCACAGCAGACAGATGAAGCCTGTGAACCAGAACCAGAGATAGTTCTGCTGGTTTACTAATATCATTTGCACAAACAGGTACAGTCTAGGAAACAGATGTGCAAGTTCATCTTCTAATTTGCAGAACAAGAATGACAAACTGCTTTTAAACACTCTATGTCTGTAAAGTGGCAGGAACATTATGCATCTGTAATTTACCGTATTTTGGTAATGTATGTCAACATTAATATTCATTATCTTCATTTACATGTTTTTTCACGCAGAAAATGGATTGGGGTTCCTTTTGATTTACTTGATAACATTCCTACGTTTCATGACTGGCTGCAACAGAAAACACATTTTTAATATGCTTAATAAATTTGCATTGTCATTAGTACTGAATATTTTATCCACAAAGATCAGACAATGAGGAGCACATCACTAAATCCTTAACCAAATCTGATCCTTCAAAATATCAGGGTATGATTCTTCAAGCTATGTCAAGACAGAACTTACACGAGATCGATTAAACACACGTTATGCCACAAAATGCAAGGGTTATACTGGCACTCGTTCTTCAGAGAAGGTAAGAATGTTGTAAAACTCACTAAGCTTTAAGTTTCCTGCTAAACTAGAACTTATTTAAGCATCTGTTGTGGGTTGTTCCCTAGACGTTTGGGGTTTTTTTGTTTGTTTGGGTTTTTGTGGTTTTGTATTTCTTTTTTTTGTGGATTTTGTTTTTGTTTGGGTTTTGTTTGTTTGCTTTTGTTTGTTTTATGGGTGCAATTGCTGTTTGATTGTTTGGTAGAGTTTTCCCCCTTTCTCCAGCTTTATTGGAGCTCTTTTTGATAGCAGGCAAGACATCCCAGCAAACTTTGTCAATCAACTAGAAAAGTTGACTGTGCTCTAAGTTTATTACTGCTAGTCACCAGCGTAAAACAAGCCCTCTCATGCTAAAAAAAAAATGATGGCTATAGAAACTGTTAGGTCCCTAGGGGTCCTGATGGTGGAGTAGAGCATCCCATCAGGCAGGAAAAAGGCTGCACTCGGCTTCACACTCAGTCAGTGCATGAGTCCCATGTTCTATGCTAGCTTCCAGTGCAAGCAGATCTCCAGCTGCGATCAAACTAAAAAGATGCTGCTTCCTACACAAACAGCTCAATGTGCAAACTCATTCTTCCCTCCCCCCAGATGCCCTCCAGCATCTATATACACTAAGCAGGCAGTGGTGCATATGCTTGCAGGAGGAAATAAAAAAAATTTAAAACAGACAGACACAAGGAATTGTCATTGTTAGAATTTCACTAAATGCCCATGGGAGATAATGTAGCAGCATTTATGAAGTTCTGATAATCAGTTAAAAAAAGTGACTTATACTAAGGAAACGAAGCTTCATGTTTATAGATAAAAGCATTTCAAATACTCCTTTTCAAGTTCCCCTTTTCCACAAAACTGCTGGTTAAAATGTGCTTAATGAGACTTTCCTTCCCCTCACTTTGTCAGTTTCTCTCGCATGGATTTGCTTCTCCTACCTATTTCAGCTAAAAGACCCTCATCTGCTGTTGCAGAGCACACTGACCTACTAAGCCACAAGTTATGACCTTATTAATGTGGCTCAGCAGGTAGAAAATGTGAGTTGAGAACGGCCCATCTGCAAAACAGAAGTAAGGAACCAGAATAAAATGTGCAGGCATGCCTTCAGAATGATGAATGCAATAACAGACAAATACTGGAAATTCCCCTGAAAGGAAGAAAGCAAATACTGACAATCTTTCAAGTCTCCTGTTGAAAGAATTCTCTAGTCTGGAGAAGAAAAGTTCGACAAACACATGAACAATACTGAAGATGACATGGGCAGCTATAGCTCTGATCTGTAGAGAGGATACTCCTATATAACAAGGAGACAGAAAATTCCATTTGGAAACACAAATATGTAAGGCTTCAAGGCACCTGTGGTATTTATAACCACATAGTTGGGGTCAACTCACAGCCAAGACTCTTCAAACAACAGAATCCAAGGGAGAGAAAGATGTCTAACACAGATCATCTGACCAATATTGCAAGGCTGTATTCAGATATAATTTTTAATCTACATCTACATCTCTCCCTGAGGCTCCTATCCCTAGAGCAGCTGCCAGTGAAAACACACTCATGTTGCTCCATTGTTCCTTTTCAACATACTAATGCAAACCCATTTCCAAAAGTAAGTGTTTTCACCAGAACACTCCCATGCACAATGGGGATTGTAGGACTACTCAATATACAGACATTAACACAATGACACTTAAACCTCAGTACCAAGTACCTTGGTCTACCTTAGCTCAGTATCTTGTCCCCAGCAGTGGCTGAGAGCAGAAGAGGATAAGAACACAGTAAGGACAGTGAATTCCCTATTTCATCAAGCTGTCCCATGGAATAAGTGAAGGTTATTCACATACTGAGAGGCAGAGGTGCTTTGCTTTAAGGATTCAGATTATTCTCCAGTTTACATACCTGATTTCTCTTCTTGGAAGGGTGGAGTTGCAGGATGATATGCAGTGGTGGCACTGGAAGGTGGGGTTGAGTAAACTGACAGAAGGGTTAAAATGCTAGGTCAAAGTTAAACAAAAAGGCCATGAAAAAAAAACCAGAAACAGAGCCTTGGAATTCTGAGAACTTTTATTTTGCTGTAAACTCGTAACATTAATCACCAGGCAATCTTCAAAATATTGCAGGTGCCAGTTAGCTAATCTGTTCTAAGATCTATAGGAGAAAAAAAAAAGTGCAACTATTAACGTCCCCTGCTTCACATACAGGATCTTAAAATTAGATCTGTATGAGCCACAGTATTCTAGGGAGTCCTTAAGATTCCTTCAGGGCATATGTGCTAAAGCTTCCTTACTGCAAAAAACAGAGCAGTGAAGGACAGGCTGGAAATGTTAAGCACTCCTGAACTGGGGAGCTCAGAGTTCAGGCACAGTGCTGGAGTGTCAGAGGACCAGCAATAACTTCCAGAACTAACAGAGCAACCGGATCATGATTTTGAACATAAATGCTCTGAAACCAAGCAAGCTCTACATCTTTCTGGATGCCAAGCTGGATCATACTTTCTGGATGAAAAGCAAAGTTTAATTACTGCTATTTTTACAGCAAGTTCCATGAAATTACTCATTCCTGAGCAAATGCAGAGCTACAAAAGGGAAAAGAGGTGAATGGCAGCCTTCATTGTTTGTTGGCCTCTCGAGGCCCTGAGGGAAGTATCCTGCATGCACATTTTTCCAGAGCATCATATTTACACAAACAGAAAAAAAGATTAGTCCTCCCCCACAGCTGTCTGCAGCTCATGGACACCATAGTCACTATTCTAACATTTTTATTTATTGGAAACGTAAGCTTATCTTACTTTACAGGTAAAAAACATCTTCCCTTAACTCCCTCAGCTTAATCCTCTTTGTGATCTGAGAGATATCTAGAAGAGGAAGAGAAATAAATCCAATACACTCAGTTAATTGCTCAGTGACAGATAATCTTTTCTCCTCCATTTTCTTCCTCTTCTGTAAAAAGAAGAGCAGAAAGTAAATAAAAAGCCCTCAACTAAAACTGTGGAAAAAGTCTGCCGAGAGGGTAACAGCATAATTAAAGTCAGGCCCAGCCTGATGCAAAATCTCATTTACTGTGTACAGAAGCAGCAGCTCACTTGCTATCCAACGCTCAGTGAGGACAGAGCTTTAGCAGTCCAGAAGATTGTACAGATTCTGCCTATCTCTTCTCTCTTATGGGATTTCATCCCTTTATGTCTGTCACCAGTGGTCTCTCAGTTCATCAGGAGTTTTAGAAGGGTGATCTTCTTCCATTAGTGCTGCAGCCAGCTGTAGTTAAACTGGCTGAAAAATCACAAAGAAATGCCATCCAAGCAGGTACTAGCGTGTTTATAAAGAAGACAGATTCGTATCTTGTAGGCAATGGCGTAATTGTGTTATAGATGGTTACAGTCCCATCAATCACAAAACTGCTTAAATCACCCAACTAGACCTTCGAATGAAGATGTGCTTATAAGCAGCTATAACATAAATGATGTACATGCTTCTAAAGAGCCCCTCATCATTCATCAACCTTTTGAGAATGCACTCAGCATAGGAGGCAAAACTGATGTTACTTTGTCCTGTACTGAGGGCAGAGATTCCTCTTCAGTTCTGGGTACCTGCAGAACTACCTGTGTCTCTCCTCTGTCCTTCAGAAACAGAACTCTCGACATTAGAAATCAAACCAGACATGAGATCATGCTTTCTTCCATTCCCCAGCATCAAACCTAGAGGCATGAAATAAATTAAAGTGCAAGGTACATTTCTGCCCTTCTTTCAATTCTATTATTTCCTATACTTTTCATACAAGCATGGAGATTTAAATTAACATGTCATTTAAGCAGCCGGGAGGAGCAACAGCTAATAACCTGTCAGGTGCATTAAATAATAAGATCTGTCTGTCTTGTCATTTCTTTCCATCACACTATGAACAGAGAAGCTGTCCTGGGATCTTCAAAGGGATATTTATTAGTGACCTGAAGGCAGGCGGGCATCATGAGCGGGGCTCTAACAGCAAAGCCAAACTCAGGAGAGCAAAATGTAACCACTTGGGCTTGTATAAGGCAACAGGATTGATGAACAACAATGAAGTGCTCTGGCAACTTTCAGAACAGTCAAGAGCACTGATGGAGCACTGCAAAGTGGATTGATTTTAGCTATCCTGGTTCTCCTTCAGTATCTCCCAGTCCAAAGCATTTTCTGAGGGATTCTGCATGATTGTCCATGCAAATTCAGTCAAGTCCTGGCAAGTGACATGTGCCAAGTGAACCTGAAGCTGATGGGTTCAAAGAAAGACAAGTGGTTCCTCAATCTGTGGAATTCCTTGCTCTAAATGTCACAGGTATTAAAAATTCCTCACTCACTGGTGAGAGAGATTAATATTTCTCGGGGTGAAATGACTGAGGTAGAAAGAGGAAATAAAAGTAATAAATTCTTCCTTGGAAATTAAAAAACCTTCCCTAAACAAGTCAAAAAAACCCATATCAAAATACATTCATCCTAACAAGAAGGTTTAGTTCAAATACTCAAAGGTTTCTTGTATCAAGATGGTAGCCTGTCCACTTCCACCACTGACCCACATACAAAATTCTTAGACTTCCCACCAAAGTTTCACAGATGGAGCCACAAAAAAAACCCTCCCTTCCAATTCATTATAGCTCATGAAAGTAGCACTAGGGACATGTGGAGTAAACATCCCTTAGATCTATTTTTCAGAAAGATAAAAACAGGCACCATCTGCTCCCGCTGAATCCGAACAACAGCCTTAAGAAACAGACCACTGTCCAGCTCTTTCCTTTGGTTCACACAGTGCACATGTGTTTTGAAATCACAAAAGTATCAAGGCATTCTCAGTCTGGTAGTCAACGTTACGCAAGTGGAAATCAATTATCTGGGACGGATACTGTATCAATTCTGAATAAATAGACATTGAATACTATCTCACAGCTATTGCCCCAGTCTTAGTACCACTGACTTTTCGTAAAGATCATTTGGGCAGTAGATGACCATGAAATTCTTCATTATAAACAAAGACTTAAGGGTGTTGATTCTCCTGAAAAGAAACCAATTGGTCAATTAGATTCTGAGTAAGTTGGTATATGGGAAATCAAATGATAGCACATCCACAAAGTATGTTATCTCACTGAAACAAGACAATCAGACTTCAGCCTCTTTGTCCTTGAGTATGAAAGAAATGTGAGTGGGTTTAGCTACAAACCTTCCAGCACATTTTAAAAAAATCCAATTAAATTCAATAAAAGAATTGTATCAGGCTCTTCCTATTTAAGTAAGGTGGTAATTATTAACTCAATTTATCTCCATACCTCCAAAGAGAGCTCTCTGTGATGCTTCCAAGGTTGTAGTCATACAGCTTTGTCAGAATTAGAATCACCTGAAGGCAAAAAGAAGAAATCATGGTTAGTCTCAAACAATTACAATCTCATAGAACTGAAATGACCCTAGGGAAGGCTTAAAATTCCTTTAATGGGTGCTTGATATAACTGAACGAATTGTTAAAAGCATTAGCCTAAATTGACATGGGAAGTGTTTGTAGAGATGTATGTTAAGCCAATAGAACCTCTTCTTGCTCCACTCCTCTGCATATCACCAAGGCTCTTCCCTTAACCCCTGGAGGCAGAGTGCAGTGAGAAGGAGCAGACATGCTAGACATCATGTTTCAAGATACAAGGCAAGATCTGCTGTATACAGGAGAGGTAGTAATTACTTCCTCCTCTGTTTAACACTGAAACTGATGATCCGTTGTACAGCCGTGATGCACAGATAGCTCACTGGTCTGTTTCCAGTCAAACTCTTTTTGGTTATAGCAGATGATATAGCACAAGCAAATGGTCACCAGTTTTGGCCTAAAAGACTCAGACTAGACATCAGGAAAAAATTTCCGTATGGAAAATAGTTCATCATTAGGGCAGACTAAACAGAACATCTGTAAAGCCTCCATCCTTGGAGGTTTTTAAGACCTGGCTAGACCATGTTATGGCTCACCTGGCATATAGCTAGCAACCTTGCTTTGAGTAGGAGATTTAAATAGGGACCCTCCAAATGTCAAAAAAACAATATTTCTATGACATCAGTGAAAAGTTTTAAATTTAGCCAGAATGGAATTGTTTCCAGGTTTAGGAGTTCTATTAGCTCTTTTAATAAACAGATTTTTCCCTCCTGCCAAAACAGACACTAGTAGAATAAAATTCTTTTACTGGGGGAAGGAAAGCAATTTTAGCAAAAAGAATTTCCAGCAAAATATTTCAGTCTGCTCTTTTGTTAACAACTTCAAAAAAATAATTTCTGACTTTAAAGATGAGGGGTTCCTTTAATAATACCTACATTTGGGACATAAACTACCAGACCATTACTAATGCTACTAATTTATTTTGCATTTCTCCCTCCCTGCCAGGTCACCATATATCTTATCTTCCTCTCTATCCTATTAAAACTGCTGTAAATTAAAGAGGCAGAACACTTCTTACCTGACAAAAACCTCTTACTATTTTTAGCCTAGGTTTCTAAGAAATGAGGCTCAGGGATATACATCCTCCTACTCCCTTGATACCATCACCAACTTCAACTGATTTGGCAGAGAAGCAAAGGACTGGAGGAAATTTGGTCCCTATAAGCCTTGGGCAAGCTGGTATGGGCATGGCAGAGGAGTAGTCATGTGGCTGCTTGCACCAGAGAAGAGACAGCACCACTGACATTTCCAAAGCCAAAAGCCATGCTACCTCTTACACATCGACAGCTCCAAGTCAGCCACACCAGGAACTGTCTTTTTTTCCAATAGGCTCAGCGTGTGAGACAGAGCAGAAAAAAAAGCTCTGAGTAGCTGAGGGCATAAGTGAGCATATAGTTACTGCAATAGAGGAAGGAACAGGAGACAGAGTGCACACATCTGACAGACGTTTGCTCCTATGGCACAACTCTCCTAAATCCTTCATAGTATGGAGTGCGGCTGCCCAAAGCATTTCCTACCTGCACAAACACAGGTCATGTGCAGCTGATGGGGGACAGAAGAGGCACCTGAAAAAACAGTGGTTTACCAGGGCCAACCATCACAAAACATCCTTCAAGAAGAGAAGCAGCCTCCCTTATTATCTGCTTCCATCTTTATCTCCCACCTCCTGCTATGCCCATTTACTGTTTTATGTCCAAAATGTGAGCCTCATCCTGCTATCCATAAGTAACTGTCTGCAAACTCAAGCTGTTAGAATGCAAAGCTCATCAGGCAGAAGACGAAGCGTGGGGAGACATCTCAGCTTTCTACCTCAGGGACACTGCACAGACAGCTCCACAGATAAATGAAGACTGTGGAAGAGCATGCTCAGGGAGGTGCTTGATGTCCAGGGCTACCCTTAGTCTGCTCCTCTCCCTGGATGGGCACAGGATAGGCCCATGGAAGAGCCACCAGCCTGCGCTGACCCTCGCTCCAAGGTGTATGCAGGGCCTGGTCATGGCAGTGCAGAAGGCAGCCCTGAGGTGCCTGAAGCAGAGACCAAGGACCTGCGCCAAGGTTCTTTCCCATGCCAGGCCCAGCCCAGCCTTGATCTCCTGCCTGACCTCCCTGTCTGTTTCCAGATCCTGATTTCCTCACTGGCTACTTCATGTTTTCCCCTGCCAGCCCTGCCCATGGCCCTGTAGCAGCAATCCACTCCCAGGTGTCTCCAGGTGACCTGACCACCAACCCCAGACTCCATGTCCCCCAAAAAAACACTCACCCTGTGACAATTGAGGACTGATTCATAGTGACCCCAACCCTCCAAGTGTTATGCCCTCCTGAAGTAACCCCAGAGTGACTCCTGCCTTGGCCAGGACTCAGAGGACAACAAGCATCCTCAACTATGATGAGGGTACTTCACACAACCACCATGACTCCTCCTCTGCTCACCAGGGCATCCTTACGTGAATATCCCCCCTGCTCCCCAAAACACATAACCCCACTGCTGTCCAGGAGATGCTTCCCTCTATAGCCTGGAGGGTCCCTCTTTTAAGAGCTGGCCAATGTGCAAAGCACCAGCCGCCTGCCAAGGCAGCAGATGGCAGAGTTGCAGTAGGCACATACACTTCACCACAGCTTGTACAAATTAGGACTTTATAAGTGCTAAATTTCAATCTTCACCGTCACAGGAATGCTTACTGCTGACAGCAGAGCAGCTATCTGCTCCAGATACTGAACCGTGTCACTGCCATCCATCACAGCACCCTCTGAGCGGGTCTATAAATCCCCTACTTATATAATTAAAAATAATGGGGGTGGAGGGCCTGTGTGTGGAGAAAAAGGAAGGGTTGTGCACATTAAGCCTTTCTGAATAACAACTCTCCTGATGAAAGGTAGCAGTGAACTCAATGAGGTTCAGTGCCAGCCTGCATGGAGATCTGCTTGGAGACCTTTATTGCCATGTGGGAGTTGCACATACGATCAGCTTCAAGCCAACCTTGAATCTGCAAAGCAGCTGGACAGTTGCTTATCTTTTTCCAGGCCTTGTTGTCTTCTCTTGGCTCTCTCCTCTGATTGCCAGAGGAACCAGAGATGTAAGTGACTAATGAACATTTCCCCTTGAATATTTTGACATCTGGTAGTTTTAGAAGCAGACCTGAAGATACCAGGCACAGAAAACTGGGCAGAGTAAATAAGAAAAACAGTGTGTTCCCCCCCACAAATTCTTTGCCACTGGCTGATATAATCTTGGGGAAGATCATACAAGAGTCCAAGAAACACCTTCCCCATCTGTAGAATCCAAGAATTAGAATCAGGTTAATTTTAGGGAACACTAAGACTAGCAGTGTGTAATTACCAGTGCTAAAGAGACTGAAAATTATTCTTCACAAATTACTCAAGATTCTTACTTTTTTCCAACTGAGAAAAATTCACAAATCTCAACAGTTCCATGAAAGAAAACTCCATTGAGAATTTTAATCTTGAGGAAAATAAAAAATTAGCATTGACATCCCAAAAAGAATATGAAGTGAAAAAAAATTAAAAGTGCCAATACAAGAAATCAAAATATTTCACTTCTAGAGAGCTGAAGTGCCTCTTTTGTTCTCTTTTCTTCCCTCATCAATTTCAGTAAAACCCACATAATCTTAGAGTGATGTAGTTCTCTTGGAAATGATGGGGGAAAAAAAAAGCCAGCTGTATTCCATCACACTTCTTTTTGATACAGCTCTAGCAATCTTTCTGCAGAGGTATCCCTAGACCCACCCAAATATGCATGTTAGTTGCAGACTAGCTACATCTAGTACTCTAAATAATATTGCTGTGTCCTGGCTTCTTAGTAAATTTAGAATATAATGTTAGCACTTAACATTTCCCAGTTAATATTTGTATTTCACACTGTGCTGTGGCATACGTATGCACAAGCTTTTTTGGTGATAGCTTCGATACCTCCACTTTGTGTAGATATCCCATTTTGAAAAAGGGCTTTCCTACAGGAAGCCGCCTCATTTTTGCAGGCTGGTATCAATTCCTGAATATCTTTAAGCCTATCTCTAGTTTCAGGAGTCTCCTTGGGCCATTCGCTGTGGTTCAAATACTAGCAACAGATCTGCTCAAATATGTATGTGCAAAACAAACAAGCCATTGGACATAAAATTAGTTATTTCTGCCCTAGAGTTCAGTATTTCCTTTTCCTCTTTATAATGACATTTGAATAACATATGCAAGGCCATGATTTTAGTTATATTCACTTTTTCTGAAAACATATTTCTCATTTGCTCTTCTCATTTTTTCGCTAAATAGCCTGCAAAGGTTAGTTCACATTTAAGATGTTTTCTGTTGTGGTGGTGGTGTTTGTTTTTTTGTTTTGTTTTGTTTTTTTCCTCTCTCCATGGCTGTCACTATGTAGTACAGAGGAACCTAATGAACAGAGACATGCATATTATGTTGTTCTAAATGTCAGAATAGGGGCTGTGAAGCACAGTAATGAAATGAAAAATATTGTCTCGCCTTTTTTTTTATTTCTTCCTTTGTTTTTGTTTTCTTGAACTGTGTGTTTTTCTCCCTCCTTTACCACTTACCAATCAATGAAAGCTAACAAAAGCAAGAATAAAAGAACAAGCAAACTAGAGATACAATGAAAAGAAGCTGAAAATCTAGTCTTATGCCAGCTCTGCCGTGAATACAGATAACCCTTACAATTGCACAGAAATGCAGAGCTTCGCAAAGTCTGTTCTTCATTAGGATCAGCAGTGGAAGTGGGTTATTCTGCCATAGCAGGTACAGAAGAGAATGAGACACAAAACTTTATCACTTCTGCATTGGTAGCTGAGAGCAAAAGATATTTCATCCTGGGTTTGCCACATTCACAATGAGTGCATTGAGCATGAGGTATAGCACTAAAAAATTAGTTAAAATGGAAGAGCCTCAGCAGGCAAGAAACAGAAAGCTTGGTGGGTTAGTACACTCACCTAGGAAAAGACAGACTGACAGAAGAGGTACTTAAATCTGGCTCACTCATCTCCCAAAGGAAACCAGTTCCCAGTAGCTATACTAGGAAGAACAGGATATTTGCATTTAGGACATCATTATGTTTTTCTTCAAACCAAAACAACATTTTTAAGGAAAGCACACATTGATAATCATCCTTGACCTGTAACCACTTTCTAAGACTTAGGATGTGAAGGCTCATCTACAGGTTTCAAGATGGAAATCAGTGGCTGGTCAGAAGTGACTGCTCTGTGAATTTGCCACTTTAGGCCCTAAGAGGCTCTTTGCTCTCTTGGGAGAAATTCTAGGGTTAAGTGTGGCTAAATTTTTTTCCAAGACCTACCTTAGCTCATGTTCAACTGATCCACACTGTCTCACTGTAGCCTTCCTTGCACTTCTGACTCAGGTTTAGTACAGGCTTAAATCTTTGTCTTGACCTTGATTTCAACTGCTCTACAAATGCATCCAGCAAGGCTCCCACAGGGTATTGGCCAAAGTTCATCCTTTACTGCAGCACTAGATCCAAATGTAATACAAGGATTACCTTCAACCTGACTTTTCTCCCCTGGTAAAAAAGTATTTAGTCTCACCGAAGAGTGCTGATCTAGCCAGGAAGAGAGTGAATGAAAGTCTGCAGCATCACTGCCATCAGGTTCATAACACATTGGGAAGAAAGTAACAGGCTGCACTCTGGCTGTGTAACTCTGCTGCTGCTAACGATGCGTGTCCAGTAAGCAAGCCCACACTGAGATACATCCTGCCACAGATACACAGAAACCAGAACCTGAGCCAG
>JAAGNO010013738.1:70598-83939 GCA_033439905.1 Ceryle rudis | reverse complement strand
ACGATGCGTGTCCAGTAAGCAAGCCCACACTGAGATACATCCTGCCACAGATACACAGAAACCAGAACCTGAGCCAGTTAATAGCACACCAGGTCAGGGATCTGTAACACTTTGCACTACTCACTGACAATTAGAAACTACTCCTGGGAATACTACGTGAGCACTATGTTAAAGTGTGCCCATACTTACTCAAGCTAGGCTAAACAAGGATGTGGACTGGAACAACTGTTGTGTTTGAGAATTATTGACCATTAATAAAGACTTAGTATGCAAAGTTGTCTGTGATAATTCAACTCTACGTCATTTACACCACCAGCGCTCTCACCTTGGATACAGTTTATCAGCTGTATTCTCACCACCACCCCCAGGTCCTCCCTGCAAAATTCTTTACACAGCACACCAGGGTACTAAATTCAAACAAGTAACTTTTATAACTCCATGGCGATAGAGAGTTTTTCAAATAGACGAACACAATCAAATTTCTGAAGGTGTTCACTCGAACTTCTCGGGCTCTGAGTTTTACAATGTTACCTCTAGACTGACCTAAAACTGTGCCAGAAAGATTGGTCCTACAGAATTCAAGTGTTGATTTCAAAATGGCAACAGTCCTATGTTTATAAAGGCAAAACCAGCACCTCTGCTCAGACTTCCATGCTTTGCCCATATGTTTGCAACTGTTTGTCAAGACTGCAGCTGTCCTGGGATGAGCCACAGGACTAAAAAACTTCTAGTTAATAGTCCACTTTCCTCACTTGCATAGCTTCAGCTCTTAGCATTACTTGTGTACCAACTGCTCCTTACTCAACATTTTCTTGAAATCATTTGAAAGCAATGCAAATGGTATATTTCAGAAAATATTTCTAATACCTGACTGAAAACTACTTATAGCAGCTTTCTGAATCTGAGAAATGGGTTTCTTCTGTAGACTATTAGTGTGCTGATCACACAATTCAATTTGAGCACTGAAATCCCAGGAAAAAAAAAAAAAAAAAAAAAAAAAAAAAAAAAAAAAATAAAATTGAACAAAACAAACCCAAAAAAAAAAAAAAAAAAAAAAAAAAAAAAAAGAAAAAAAAAGAGGAAGATTCCCCCCTCACCATCCCCACAACCTAATGAAAACCTTCAGGATGTTATTCTGTCCTGACTTCTTTTCCAGAACTGCAGATTTTTCTTCTCAAGCTACAGCTTTAGGAGCATATTAATTACCAGCATAGGATAACTGAGATGGGTCTTTAAGAATTTTAATATTAGTCCTGTATTAGATCTAATAACCTGATAGAAAGCTTCTAGTTTCAGTCATGTGCCAGCTACACACTCTACACTATGACCTGATCTTCAGGATGTGCCACAATTTGAGAGAAGGGCAGTCTCAAGTCTCCCCTCACCTGTGGCGCTCTCCACCCATGCAAGAAGCAACGCAACACATGCAGAGCTTCTGGGACTCAAAGGACTACATGTGCAGTTTGGTTGCTCTATTGTTATAAGCTGCATATATTTAGGCATAGGGAGTGTCTCACACAGGCACAGAACACAAGCAGTCTTCAATATAACAGTATTTTCTTAAGATACTGTATTACATACAGCTATGTAAAAAGTGGTAATGGTGTAACTATCTTTTATAAGACTCCCCTGATGAAACTGTCACACTGCCTTCTAATTGAGAAGAGAGAAACAAACACTCAGTCACAATCAAGACAGTTTAAGTACACCTCAATGTGCAGTGATCCATGAATCCCTTATTAAAGTCTGGAGATCCTTTCCACTGCCTACTTAGCAGGAACGTAAGTCAATAACAAAGCAGCACTAAATTCAGTTTTCACAAGCTTGTTGGTCTGCTATAATTGAGAAGGAAGCTAAAAGACTTGAAGCTTTCTTATGTATAATGTGTTAACAAATCATGTTTCTCAGGCTAGATTGCAGTGTTTGAGACTATGCACCATTCAAAAATTGGAAACAACTGGGCAACATATATCTGTTCCCTTCTTCATCTCTACCTTCCCAATACAGCACAGAACTTTAGAATTGAAAAAAAGGGAGAACACAGCTGGAATACAGGAATATTCTCAATGAGCTGTCTGGTGAGGAAATGTTTCCAAAGAAATTCACAAATAAATAATTCATGACTGAGAATTTTATAGGCTGCTCATAAATACATTAAAAAAAAAAAGAATTAAACAAAAAATAAACTCAAGAGAACTCCATAGGTGGGACAAATTACTTGTACACATCTTGTTCTTTGCATTATTATTAGTTAGCAATTTTATACCAGTCAGCAAATATCATGGTCTCTAACGACTATGCGAGAACCAAGAACTTATGGGGACATGAAGACTTTGTGATTTGCTTTCCACCTGGACTGCAGGCTTCCTTAGATAAACACATCAGCAGGGAAAGGAAGAGAGGAAAAGTAAGATGATAGAGAGGGACAGCCACATAGTTTCACAGCTAGACTAACCAACTCCCCATTTCAGTGCAGTCTTTTCTATGAGGAATTCATAAAGCAAAAATTCCTTCACTTTTCTGCATCCTTCAATGGGTAGAAAAGGTCTGATATTGCCCACTACTGCACCTGTGACAGGCGGCGTTAGGAGAAAATTTTTAACGCTTTCTCTCTAAATTTTTATGTAGGAGGTAATTCTTCTCCTTATTAACTTTCAGTAATCAGGAGATTACACACTTCCTAATTCAAAAACTATTGCAACTGATGTACCTAAAACATTCACAGAAAACAAGCAAGGATGATCAATTATGTGAAGTGGCCTTTAAGCGAGAAATTACTCCAACTATCAGTCCAAGAAATAAGATGTGAAAGACATCAGTAAAGTCACAAGTGTCCTGCATTGATTATTCAACTGGTTTTCAGTACACAAAACCTAGGGCAGGAAGTGAAACTGGAAAGTTCAAAATACTATCTGTACATGAGTTGGGAAATACCTTCTCCCTGTATTTTGTGGATACTGAAAACTTAATGTCAGTTCAAGGGGAGACAGGAAATGTTTGGGGAAGAGATGTGCATAGAGGTCGTTGTATGAATAAGAAGATATCTAGCACAACGCTTGTGCAAGTTTTCCCAGGCATGCAATTTTAACCACTACTGGATAGGGAATATGGGCTGTTTGTCCAAATCTGTTTATAGTTATTCATATTTTTGGCACCTATAAAAACTACCTCTAGGCAAGAAATTCAAACACAGATACTAGTATTTTCTTAGTCTTGTATAATTCAATGAGTAGAGCAAGAGGTACGTCATTTACACTCAGTTTACAGGGGTCCCTAGCATGGTGATAACTTTAAGAGGAGACAACAAAAAATCTTTTTAAACACGAGGAGTAATTTCTTTACTTTGAGGGTGGCAGAACACTGGAATGGGCTGCTTCTGTCTCTGGAGACATTCAAAATGCCCCTGGATGCAATCCTGTGCAACCTGCTCTAGGTGAACCTGCTGTGTCAGGGGGGCTGGACTAGATGATCTCCAGAGGTCCCTTCCAGACCCTGCCATTCTGTGATCCCGGAATGTGAATTATGATAAAGGCAAAAATAAGGCTTCTCTTTCCCTCAAATCTCCTAAAAGATAGCCCCAGTCTTCATGCTTGTAAAAATTTCTGTTTCATCCCGATGACAGTCTAAGAAGAATTTAAAATACTGCCACCACCAAAGCAGACAAAAGAAACAATGTGTCTGTAATAGCTAAAGCCCAAATGTTAAGACAGCTGTTATTTCTTCTGGGTCAGAAAGTAACCCAAAGCTAAACCTACCACATTCCACAAAAACACCTTAGCCACTGACATGCTGAATAACTTATAAACAGGAATTAATTCCCTGCTTTGAGCTCTTTTTCCAACATTAAAATCCATTTTCACAAATTCCCTATCATTCAGTAAGAACTGTTTCATGGAAATATTTCTTTGCAGCTCTACACGTGATTAATGAACTAAAAAAAACCCCAACAAACAACCAAACAACAAACAAACAAAAACCAACAACAACAAAAAAATCAAACTAACACAAAATACCAAATATATTGAAAGGAGTAAGAAATTCCAGGGAGTAAATTGCTGGAGGAAAACCCACAGATGCTCAGATACTCAGGTTCTGAAGAAAATGTTATAATAGGTTTTCTTCCAGTGGCAGAAATAGGCAGGAAAGAAGGGAAGGAGGACAAAGGCAAGAGGAAAAACCTGCCTGTCATCTTGAAACATTTTAATATGAAGGCAAATAGTTAAGGAAGAGGCAATGTTTCATTTCAGAAGACAGAAGTTAGTATAGAAAGAATCGATTACAGGCTGTAATTGCATTGCTGCTTAAAAGCCACTATCGTGAGAGCTCTGTGCCTGTTTCAAGAGGGAAATGCAGTTTTCTGTTTATTCATTTCAATGAATACCCACATAGGCCTTTGGAGGATTACTTCAGAATTAAGACCAGAGGAGGGTGAAGTCCTAAACTACTTGGAAGGAAATGTCTTCTCTTACACTCCATTATATCTGCTGTCAATCAGCAGCTCTTGCTTAAATACACAGCTACTGCCAGTGATTTAGAGGGGATGCCCAGAGAAGATGAAAGGGTCAACTTGGAGAAAAGCACTAACTGTTCTGTGCCTGGCCTGCTCTTAGGCTTCCTATTGAAACACAGACATTTCAGAGGCACTGGACTTTGACAAGGGACACAGATTTTAAGTGCTGAGGAGACTTTTCTGAAGCAAATGTGTAAAGCCTGCATATCTACAAGTAAAAAACTTGCTGATCTTACACGCACACTAGTGCTCCAGGATAGACAAAGGCAGCTAAAATAGGGCAGCATACACCACAGTCACAAAAAGAGGGAGCATGAAAGAGACGTTATGAAAACATGCCACTTCGCCACTAGGACTGTACTTTGCAAGCTACATTTATGCTGGTGCCTTCCTGGTTAAGACACAGAAGTTTCTGAAGGATTTGGAAATACCTGTAAACTCCAAATACACACAGTATTTCCCATACCAGTAAAATCCAAGCCTCCACTTGAACATAAACCACCAAACTGTCTGAAGAAAGATTAAAGAGGGAAAATAACATAAAAGGCAGTAAAGTCGAGAAAGGCTGAAACTAGAGGTCTTTCCCTGGGAAAGGAACCATGTCCTAGGGAAAGACTGGAAGATGGGAGGATACACACAACCAAAAATAAATGGGATTTGTGTGGTACATAAAATGCCCAGATTGCTTATTCTGGAGCTCAGTACAGAATACAAAACTGAAAAAATTAGCATGCAATGAATAATTTATCTAGCACTTTACTGTTGTTTATACAAATCACTTTCATGAAAGCAATGTGTATTCAAGCAATAAATCACTGTTTAGCACTCTGTCCCTAGCAAAAGATACTACTTGACAGAATTATTGAGTGACGCTGCATGGCCACGAGGCAACTACAACAGAGATAAGGATGATGTCCTTGAATAATAGACTGCCTCCCTCTAGCCCCAGGGAAGAAATTGAATCTTTAAAGTAAAACTTTCATCCTGGGGTAGCAGGGGTAGGGAAACTTATGACCACAAATGTCTTTCATCTTTAGGTCCCAAAAGAGCCCTGAAAACATTAATTGATCACTCCTATCACTCCTCTGTGATATAAATTAGGTTTATTACATACATCAAGCATGCAGAGTTTGTTTGTTGTGGTACACAGGGAAAACTTACTCTGGTGAACTCCTGGGTCTTCACTCTTGAAATCATTCTTCCCTGTCCTCTAACACATGGAGAGATGGACATCATAAGGTCCTGACCTACTCATTTTAAATCATAGCTTCCACCCTGTCTATCTCTAACAGGGCATGAGTCAAATTCAAGTTTTCTATTCCCTTTTCTGTAATCCTAACATCTTTTTGCATCAACACAGATGGGAACATACACTTTTTGGACTGATTTCAGTCAGTGATAACACTATACTAACAGACACACGGTATGTTTTCTAGAAACTGAAAAACCAAGCTTGGTGCAAAGACAACTTTTATTCATCAGTCTTTTGTTACGCTTTACTGGAGACATCTACTCTTCCAAATTAATTATATTATAATAATTATATATTATAACCAGTATTTACTGGTTCCCCCAAAAACACTCTTCTACCGTTCCCTACACATCTTGCAGTAACATATGACAACAAAATAAATCACTCTAGACAAATATGGTGGGCCTCATCTTATGGCAACCCTTTATTAATAGAGTCAAAATTGAAATTAATTTGTCTCTGGTCTAGGATTCACAAAGTGCCTTATGAGCTCTCTGGCAGGCAAAACTAATTTGGTCACTTGTTACTCTTCAATTGTGCTGACACAAGATGCAAAAATCAAGTCCTTGTGTTCTCAAAATCTCAGGGCCAAATTCAGAACACTTACTTTAGTTTGTGTGTTAATCACATGAACAACAAAACACAGCAAGAATTTAGTGCACTTTGTTTGCCATAAACATGAGACAAATCATCCGTTCAGCTTGCACTCACTGGCCACTGCAGTCAAGGAAGTGGGAGGAATTAAAATTAACACAGGGATTTCTAGCATCTATCAACAGAATCACTATTTGCTCTAAAGAGACACAGGGCAGAACTTAAGGACAACTAACCTTAGTGAATTGGATGTCTTTATTACTGAAAATTATATGACCCCAAAACCCCAGAGGAGTAAGCCCAGTCTCAAAAAGAGATGTTTCATTCATCACCCAGTACATTTTGTCACCAGATATTTGTCTGATTATACAAGAAAACTTCTTAAGTTCCTTGCATTCTTTCACCCACTCCAGCTGCAACAAAATATGCCAAGAGCAGCTGTTTGTAATACACTGGAAGGCATCTTGAGACCAATTGTAATGCAAAGGTCATATTTTTCGAGCTGTTTATAGACAGTAATTTGTAAGGTTGTAATGTCACATGTTGTCAATAATTCAAGGTGGAAAATTGAAACAGTTAATAGGGCATCAATTCTTCACTTTCCCATCTTATCTCCTTCTCCCCAAAGAGCTGTTAAACCACGTTTCATCCGAGCGTACTCCTAGAACCTCAAATTCAAAGGTTTCATTTGTTTATGGAAAGAAACTTCGGATTGTAAAATGTAAGTAATCCCTTAACAGGCACCCAGGGATCATAACAGATACAAAGTGCACATTTCAGACTTGGGATATAAATTCCTGTTAAAGGTCTATTCTCACTGGGGTTCTATAATCTGTAGAACAAGTTGATGCTGTCAGAATGAAAACTGTTGTATTTTAGCAAAGAGAGGAGGACTTAGTCAAAAACAACTTGTTAAAGGAAGTGAGATATATTCAAAGTAAGATCTTTCCCCCAGTTCTTTTGGAAAAAAAAAACAACCTAAACAAAATCAACACACACACACAAAAAAAAAGCACCACGAAAACAAAAAAAAACACACCCACACCAAACCTATCATTAAAACAGGAATTACAGGTTGGTTTTTTTTTTTTTCTTCCCCCACAACCCCAGACCAATTTATAGCCACCACCTACAGATGAACCCCTTCCCATTAGCTTCATCAGTGCTGACAGCCAGCCAGGGCAAACCTAGTAACAAGAACAGAAGTTGATAAAACAGGGTATAAAGTTTGCACCTTGAAAAGCTGCACCCCCTGAGAGGGACCTCTTGCTGCATTCCCACTTAGGATCCCCATGAAATTAGTACTGTCAAAACAACACTTCAGGAAGCTGAGAACATCTGCTGACCTGCAGCACTGCTGCAAACATCCTCAAGAAGATCACAAGAACTTTAAAATAGAGCTGCATGGTCATATCCCCATAAAAAGACTAAAATTGCAGCTACTATATGAAAATAATGCAAATTTCCCTGGTCACAAGATAAGATCTATAGTCCAGATGAGAAGCCTGAAATTAGTATTGAGATCGGGAGACATATCCACCCAATTAGGGAAACTTTCTCCAGACAAAATCATTACATTATTCTAATTCTCCTGATCTTATACAGAGCACAGCACCACACAGAGAAAAAGAATGAAGAGTGTAGTAGGACTGGAGGAAAAATAGAACCATGCAGGACAGAAGACATGGAAGACATATTACTGAGTACCTGGTCAAATGATCAGATCAGCTGCACATGAGCTAGCAAGTTACCTGCACCAGCTGCAGACTCACCACTGACTGAAGAGCAAAGACAGAGGTTTGTATTAACCTACACCATCCATATATGAAGAGTATATGATATTTGCCTCCACAGGGTTCAAAGCACATTCAGCTCACATTTCCATGTCTTTGGGAAGGAGTCCAACAGAAACAAATTATTTCATTCTTTAATGGCCCATACCATTTATAACTACTATACAAGTCAAGACATATTAACACTAAATATCTTTAGGGAAGGATTTATGCCTGAAATAGAAGGAGCATTGTGACCAAAGTGACAGTCCTCTCAAGGTAAAAAACAAAACAAAACCAACCAAACAAAAAACCAAACTAAATTCCCAAGGCTTTTATTCTTTAAAAATGTGCTCAGTGCCCTCTACACCTTCCCCTTCCCTGAAAACTCCAGTCTCATCTTTTTCTTGCTATATTTTTTAACCATGCTAGAGAGGAAAAGGGGAAAAGATTCGATCTGGTGGAAAAGGTGGAGGTTTTCCACCAAGTGATGAGGAATAGGACTGCACCCCTTCTGAGCAAGATGAAGAAGGATAATAGGGATAAAAGAATAAAAGGATGATAAAACAATCAAGACTTTGTAATTACAAGACATTCTGACCTGGGGTCCTTTCTCTCTGTCAGGGAGAGAACTTGATAGAGTTTAGCTACCTTCTAGTTATTAAAGAAGAAGAAAGGCCCAGGCTTATCCCCTGCAGAGTATTCATCTCTTAAAATGAAGGGGTAGGATGGTAACTTGCACCTCATATCTCATCTTTTCCCAGCACACATTTTGTCAGGAAGCTAACTCAAAAGGAGAAAGAACTCAAAGCATATTACAAACCAATGTACAAAAATCTTATTAACTCACTAAGATGTGTGACTAAGATCCTATTATCTGAAGGATAACAAACCTAAGCTGCCTTCTGCCTATATCCTCAAGGCTTTGGCAGAAAGTGCAGGAGAAGCACAGGAGTCCCAAGTGACTGGTGACCTTCATCTTAATTTCTCCTCCTTCTCTGTCAAGTGGGACGTAGGGGGACATACTGTCATTTTACTATAAATACTCAAGTTTGAAGTTTTCATGAGGTCTTTTTGAAGTGAAAGAGACAAGTCAGTTCCTGACTTTCCCCTCTCAGTAGAGGGCAAAACAAAGAACAACAGGCTACTGGGTAGAAGCAGCACCCAAATCGCTGACCATTTTTCATGACATGTGACTAATGCTGTCTTCCAGATGGAAAAATAATGAGTAAAATCTTCCTGTGGAATCAGGTGTCCTTTTGGACTTCCAGACATAATGATAAGAAACTGCACTGGTTTGGTCATTCCCACTAGTGAGTGTACCTTTGATCTCTTAAAAAAGACTAAGCTCCTTTGTCTCTTCATCACTTCCTTCATCCCTTTCAGCTATGCTTTTGGCCAAGCCCGCAGCTCTTACAATAAACAAAAGTAGGCCAACATGCAGGTACAAGAAGGACTTCTTTATGGGATGTGATCTTGCTCCCGGAAGAAACCCACTCATCTCAATCTCCCTCTTGGTTTTGCCATACCCCTTATTAAGGTTGTTGAAAAAGGAAAGTGGTATGGTAACTGTCATTTTCCAAATACCTAAAATTTTTAAAAAGACCATTAGTGCTTATCAGCAAAATTAATCGCTTTGCTCAAAGGGTGTAGAAGAGAAAAATGGTCTGTTCCTCTCAACACACTGCAGAGAAGTATACTGCTTCATCAGATGTATCAATGCAACAGTGAAAGCTAGCAGAAACATCTTTTGAGCTCTTCTGAGAAGTTCGGACTCTGTAATACAAATGTTTTAGACAGAAAACTTTGGGGTTTCGAGATTTCTGGGTGTTCTTCCACAGCATGGTAACATCATACAAGTTCCTTCCTACAAATACAGAAGTATTGGTTTTGCAGGCTTGATGAGCAAAATTCATCCCTTTAAGTCTGAAAGGGATCCAGACACTTGAAGCTTTGGCAAGTCACAGATAATCTGGAAGTGCTAGAGCACTGGTTTAGAGGTTTAATTTGAGAAGCACTCAACAGCTTGAAAATTATTTCTCCACTCCCAGATCCTCCTTTCCTACAAAGGAAGCACTTTATTTCTGAATGCAAACCTACGGAAATATAAGCATCTGTCTCTGACTTATACCACGCTTCCTTTTTCAGCACTGTATTCCCAAATTCTAGTCCACTGATCTTTCCACTCAACCTTATTAAACTTCATTCTCGAGCAAACCAATCCTCCCTTGTCCTTGACTAAGAATAGATTTCAGAGATCTGAATTTTGCCCCCAAATTGGACAATGCTTCCACACCTCTTTCACCAGTAAGCCATTACCTGCCAAAACACCAGCAAAATATCATGGATTCATTTATTATTGCAGAGAATCCTCACGAATTATTTCTAACAAACTTTCAGTCCTGTCACCAGTTCACTGGCCTATCTACTAAACTAATCTGTCTTACATTTACAGTCAGCCTTTTATCAAGACACAGGTATGGAATGAAGCTTTAGATTCCCTTTGACATATGCTTTACATTTGACATGTGTGCCTCCAGGGAAGTACATACAATTTTTTCCTACCATCACTTCTGCTTGCTCAATATCTGTTTTCAGAGAGAATGATATTTCCATATTCCTGCCTTTGAGCTACCCAAGCAACAGAATAAATAGGTCTTATGGAAGAAAAATATTCTCATGTCACCTTTATCCTTAGTTGCCTGTTCCATAAAGCTCAGCAGAGAAAGTAGATAATTAGCCTTTACCCTTGGCTTGCAAGTAGCTCAGTGTTGTAAGCAGTGTATTCCCCAAAGAGATTAAAGAGATAGGAAACAAACTGGTCTCACTCTCCAGGTTTCCATGGAGCACTGATAATTTCCACCAGTCAGGGATATGATTCATGGAAGGCAAGACATTCTGAGAAATTCATACAAGTGGGGTAATGCACCCCAAGGACCAGATCTTTAGCCAGTGGAAAGCAGCAGAACATCATGAATTATTGCCTCTAATTTCCTTCACTGAAAGATTTGCCTCACTAAGAAACACACACAACCAGGAAAGCCCAAATGAAAGAGATGATGTACCCAAGGGCTGCAACTCTTCCGTTCCACAAACTGCACTAAGCTCAGAAAGCAAAACAACTAAAAACAATATTTATAAACTGCAGGAAGCTTAGCTGCCCAAGGGCTTCCTCTTTTTTTTTTTTATCCCCACTGCAGAGAAAGTTTAATGCATGCACTTGAAAGCTACCCACAAACTGAAACAAATTCAGTTAGTACTGAACTTAGTAAAATTAAATTTGTCAGAAAAACTAATGAAAGCCACCTCCTAATTTGTAAAAGACAACACTGACACTATTTGCATCAAGCCCACAGAATCCGATAGAAGAGTGTGACAGGAAGCAACACTGCATGTACCTTCACTGTGAGAAAACTCCCTCAGTATTATCAAGAGTCTTGCAATATCTACTGTACTAAAGAGAGTTGTCTGACACTTCAGCAGGGGCTTACATACAATTTGATGAAATAAAAAAAAAGCTTGCTTTTCCCATTTATGCTACAAACTATGACTTAAAAAAAAAAAGAAATATTTTCATGAAGCAGAGACAAATAGATACATCTTTCATCTGAAAAAGTTTCATGAACCTAAAAGCAGTCATTTTAATTTTCTTGAACAGTGAAGATGTAACACAAAGACACAGCATTACCAGATAGTGGCCTCTCCTTTTTCTGAGGTAAGTTACAAGCATCATGATAAGGTATCAGCTCTATAGATATACTTGTGACAACCCAAAATAAAATTCAGCTCTAAGTAATGATCTTCCTCTCACTTTAAAAGGGATTATCACTGCACAAATGCACCTAAAGATTAAAGACTACTCAGCTGTGACTGACTGACATGTCATTAAACCAGTAAATTCTTTCCATAAAAACTGCCTTATCCTTATTCTTTCTAAACTGGTTTCTTCTTCAATAGAAAAAAAGAATGTTAAGCATTTTAGAAGAAGATTAAAAGCAAAACTAGGCTGAAAAATAAAATGTCACATTATTTCCCAAAGAAAGAACTCGGGTTCTTTGGCTTTAATTTCCTTCACAGAGAAAACATTTTATTTAGTGTTAGCTCCAAGTTAAATTTCTAATACAGTCTGAAAAGATGCAGAAAATATCAGAAAAAAACCAAACCAGAACATTTTGCTTGAGAAGAAACAGATGAAAAGGGAATAACTCTGGTTCACTGGTACCAATCTCAACAGGAAAAGGCAGACACCTTGGAGTCAAAGACAGAGCCAAAGACACTTTTGTTGTCTGTTTCCTCCTAGTTTTCCCTATTCCTTCCCTCCTCTATATGCAAAAAGTGAAGCGATTGCTCATGTCAGGCTAGGACAGTGACAAGGAACTCTATGCCTGGCAGAGAGAAAGGCACAAACTGAATACAATCCTTGTCATTGGCTGCACAAAGCACAGCTCAGCCCAGCCAGTCACAGCAACTCTGGAAACATGGGATGGCTCAAAGGGCAGCCTCATGCGACTGCACCTGGGAAAGCCCCAGTGCTTCTGCAAACCGCTATTGTATTCCTCCATGGATGGTCAGTTCCTGTAAGAAAGGTCAGGCAAGAGAGCCATAACACACTGATGTTTATTCTTCGTTCTTGTTCATTAGGAAGCATTAAAATGCCAACATCATTTACAGGTGTAAAGTTACACAAGCTGGAGTTAATCAAGAAAATACCTTTATCTTAATTAGGAGGATGTGTGCAAAAAAATCAGGAGAGAACAGCTCCTGGTTGAACAGCAATGAATGTTTAGGGGAAAAATCTCCGATATTGACTGTTTTCCAGACTCACTGTGCTTGCTACCCTTGGACTTCAAAAACTGCATGCTGCCACAGCAAAGAGCAATTGGTCCCACTGAGTTCACCTGCACCATAGGACAAGCCATTGTGGAAAAGGCCCCTATGTAAATAAAGCACAATTGATTTTCAGTACAGCCTGTGCAGATGAGGAAATCATGATCATAATTTCCACACCTAATTATGCAGCTTGCACTCTCAATTACACTAATTCCATGCACAAATTAGACATGGCACTGTGTGAGCACCTTGTCTGTGCAGTGGTCTACATTTCAATTTATTCTTTTTATTATTATTATTTTTCTCATCCTCCCCCCCCCCCCAAATCTTTCAAATTTAATGTTCTTTGTTTTTTTACTCTTTGTTTTTTGGGCAAATTGTTA
>JAAGNO010013738.1:49501-70302 GCA_033439905.1 Ceryle rudis | reverse complement strand
TTAAATACATAAACTCACAGCAGGAAACAAGGTTTGTGGGTTTTTTTTTTTTTTTAATTTTTTTTTTTTTTTTTTTTTTTTTTTTTTTTTTTTTTTAGGTTTGGGTTTTTTTGGAAGGGAGGGGCAGAAAGTCAAGATGGTACGAAGCAAAAATGTGGATCTTATACCAAATGAGTCACCACTACAGGAATCAAAATTTTTTACTGTGCTTTGCTCTTCTAAAACTCTTTCCTATATTATTTGGTAGAAAAAGAAGATAAATATAGAAAAACAGAATAGGAAGAGAAAGGAAAGGCCCCATAGGAAAAGTTAGTAAAAACACAAACACATGCAACAGGCAGGAGAAAACCTTTCAAATACCAAGTGTTACCATCCAAAACTGATAGTTTGTTGGATTTTTAGATGCAAATCAAGACCTGTGTATCTTCTGAATGCTGATGGAAAAAATAGCTGTGAAAAAATATGATTTTTCTCTGTTTAGTTTAAAACGTAATCTAAAGTCCTTGTCCTTCTTCTTGCCTGCCTACACTGGCCTGCATGGACAGAAGTCCCCAAGGAAACACTCAACACCTGTATTAACTGTGTTGGTTAAACTGGGTCAAGGGATGGCAACACTACTTCCATCACAGCAATGCAAATCCCCACATTGTCAACACAGCCATACATGTTCAGAGAAAACTTTACCAGTACAATATACAAACACATCTACACATGCAAAGGATTTTCAGCATAGACTTACAGCATCAGCTTTGCAAGTACCCCATCAGCATTCTCTAGATTGAGGGCAAATGCTTTGCAATTAAATAAAATACTTTCTACTTACTAAACAAAATGCCATATTTAATGTCCTTTTTTTTTTATTTTTCCCTTCTTAAGTAAATAGACTATTTTGACTGCAGGTTATTAAATTGCTTTTAAATGCTGATGATTTGGCTAGTATAGGAATAAGCAATCTAAACTCCCTTCAAGTGCACTGTTCAATCTCAACTGAACTTGTCTATTTTTACATTAAAAGGCATGGTCGCATTCACTATTCTCAAAGAAAATCAAATTGAATTATTCAACAGCTTTAAAAGTCTCCAAACAGCTGTTTTCTCCATGTATCCATTTACTTTAGAACTGCTCTATCCTTCCCTCCTCCCGCTCCAGATAAAACCTCAAACCAACAGAACATTAACACACACAGCAAAATCCCCCACAGCAAGGGGTTCACAATAAGTTCTCCTGTGAGCTGTCTAATTCACATTTCAAACAGTTGTCTATTCCAAGGTACCATTAGTTATTCCAACCACCACAGTAATAGACACCTAGACCACTAGGCAGGATTGCAGTCCCTCTTTCTCATTAGTGAATTAGGCAACAAAAAATATTTGTGGCTGGAGAAACAAGTTTTTCCACCTTGCCCAAACATGTTCGATCAGGAATGATGTTATTCTCTCTTGCTTTCTAGTTACAGGACAAATCATCTCATTTTATGCAGGGTACTAAAGAAATAAAACAACCTAAGTGAAAAAAGAATAGGTTCACCTTTCATTCCGACTGTAACACTGTGTCATTTTTTTTCTGCCCAAATCTCACCTGTCATTTGCACTTATGAGTCACCTTCTATTGGTAGCTATTGTCTAAGGGAACAAAGGAAAGAGGTCCCAGAAATTTGTTTCTCAAATAAAAAAAAAAATAATTAAAAAAAAAGAAAAGAAAAATCTAGTCACAGTCTTTTCCTCTCTCCCATTTTTGAAGGGATATAGCTTTCGATATCTGGAAACAAAAGGATAGAGATGTCCATGTAAAAATATAAAGTGAATAGAACTTCTAAGCATATCACATCTCCCAGGTGACTTTGAACTCTTCAGCCATCATGCAAGAGATAAGGTGAGCTAAGTGCTGCTGTTCAAGAAAAACAGGGGGCAGCAACATCAAACAGAAATTAAATTGTTATTTGTGGACTGTTTCTTTGTGCTTCATTCCATGGTATTTTCACTGGCTATAACACTGACATTTATTAGCTCTTGGCCTGTAAAGCTGACACAAGACTTATCACAGTCCTAAAACCAGATATCAAAAGTAATTTTTCTCCCTAGTTTAGACATATCAGAATGTATACAGCAGTACCAGAGCCCCCTCTTTTTCCAAAACAAAGTTTTGAGAATGCACCTGTCTGTAGGAACCAAACTATCTTCAGACCTGCAGCATCATTCATAGAGCCACTGGAGTAACACAAGAATGTCATTTTAAGGCAGCCTTGTAGTCTAAAATCTAAGCAATGGAAATAAAATTCAGCCATACGAAATCATTGATCAGCACCATAAACTTGTAATTCAAATCCACAGTTTCTGTCATCCTTCCCAAACAGGACGCTGTCAAATACCTGAGCCTCTTCATTTGCACATTCAGATGGACAGATGATTTTTTTTTTTTTTTCCATTAGACAGCAAAGCACTAAGTCTCATGTGGGATATCCTGCTGAATCCTTGAAATGTAGTAGTGCTTAAAATGCAAGCCCGTGGTTCTCAGAAGAGACCTTACGCTTTATAGGCTCAGACGAAGACATGGCCATATCTTTATGGCAAAATACATTTTCACACGCATGTTAGTGGTGTTTAGCTGATGTTCTGCCTCATGAGCTGTAGTCTTACATACACCCAGTAATAGAAAGTCTCCTATTACCTTTGGCTATTTCATGTAAAAGATGTGTGGAAGCAATGCTGGTTTAGGATGCTGCCTGGCATGGAAAGACACAGGAAGGAATACCATAGAGCTGCCTCCTCAGTCCACTGCTTCCAAGACAGACATGCATCTGCCATCTGCTCCCAGTTTTCTTTTAGACACCATAGGACAAGGTAGCAATTTGCTAACTACCTTTAGTTATTGGGCATAATTTACTTGCCCATGGTAAGCAGCTCAGAAGCTTCACTGTGAACTGGAAATCTCATGCCAGATGTTCCAACCGCCTGCCTTACAGCCCCATCATCCCCGGGTCTCACACCTGAAAACTAAATTTCTGTAGTTACGTAGCTCTGTTGAACAGTTGTCTCTCAGTAACCATCTTTTCATTTTCTGCACATTTCTTTGAAAGCTCACACCTTACCTACTGATGGTAATACTATTTTTGCTAGAAGAGATGCCACACAGTTTATAAGTGCTTTATGTAAGAAAACATGACATTTTTAATAAGATGTGAATCAGACAATCATTAGAAGTTTTAGTATGGTGCTATGTGAATAAATTACTTTAAAATCTCTTACAATTTCAGAAATATTTCCTCTGGACTGTGTTTTTGCAATCACTATACAGAAACTGACTGCATGAACAAAAGCTGATTTTTTTTTTTTCTATGATTTAAAAATAGAAGTCAGCTTTTATGATTTTTCTTTCAGTTACTGATACTTATGGGTTCATATTTATCATAGAACCAGATTGATGTACTCAATAATTCATTAAATTGCATTCCAGTGTGCAAGTTTTATAAATACTGTGATAAACAGTAATTGAAGTAAATTGTTTACAAACTAGACACAAATCCCTCCAAATTGTTTGTTTTCATTTGGAACAAGAATAAAATACCAGGCATCATTTTATTTAAAGCAAGCAGCCAAACTCAGTGTGATACTATGACCAAGTAGTCATCATGCAACCAAGACGTGATGTGCTTTCAGAAAACCACAAGAAAATATTTTGTTGCAGCCAGAAAAGGAAGACAGGTCCATAAAACAGTAAGAGTCTAATGCAAGCACATGAGACCACATCACACAAGAAGAAAGGCTAAACAGATTGTGGACAAAGAAAAAAAAAGCCATCAAGCTGTTACAAACAAATTGTTTCTTTCACCCATGATAGCATCAAGCTGGGCCACCAAATCACAACCAGTATTTACTTCAACACCTTTTATTAAGCTGTAAATAATAACGGACCACTCATCTCTGAGCCTCATGAGTCTCAGAGATTCCTACACACTACATCTCAGCACATACTCTTCAGCCTCCTATTCTGGCAGCTTTCTTCACCTGCACACACACACAAGCACTTAAAGAAATCATTCACAAACTCACAGAAAGGACTTTTAGCTACGGGCAAAAATATGTTACTCAAAATTACATCATTTCTCAGTAACAGCTAATAACTGCTTTAGCCACAGAGATGGGTATTAACATCTCAAGAAGAAAAAGTGACATGAGCACAAATATTCCCTAGGGAGAAAGTGACAAAACCCTGTGCTGACTGGATTTGGCACATCACACAATACAATACCCTCAAAGCTAAAAGGACCTGTTCAGATTCTCAGAAGCTCACCATAGCTAGTTAGAAACTGGTGTGGTAAGAAGGTGGCCAGCTGGGGTGAGCTACACTTGCTCAGCCAGTTACCTCTGGTATTTCTATGCTAGTGCTGCCCAAGAGGTGTATCCTAAAGGACTCTGGACTGGGCTGTCAGTACAAGGTGGAAAATTTGTCATTGATGATGTTTTTTGGACCAAACATGCAGTGACAAAAAGTTATTTCATTGACCCATTTTCAGTTGAACTGTTGCTCTTTTTGTACTCAAAAAAGACAAAAAATATAGGAGGGATTCCATGTAAATGACATATATTGAAAGTTTTTCGTACTAAAATAAAAAAAAATAAAAAAAAAATTATTAAAAAAAAATCAGTTCTTTGACCTGAAAGATCCTTCAGCTTTGCTAATGAACACAATGATGAATACGTCACACTGAATCTGGTGATCCATCTCAAGCAAAAAAAATTAACTGGTGATCAAATATTTTCAGGTGAAGGACATTGCAGCCTTTTAATGTCCCTAATTGTGTCTCAGCCAACCCATACAATGTCCTTCTCCCTCTTTGCCATTAAGATGACTAAACCAAAATATTAGTTACCCACGCAATTGCACCTCTAGGTAAAGCTTCCACTGCTTTAAATAAAAACCCCAAACAAACAAAAACCACTCAAAAAAACCCCCCAAAACAAACAAACAAACAAACCCCCAAAACCAAAAAACCACCATGAACAACCTGGCCAAAAAAACCCAAACAAAAAACAAAACAACAACAAAAAAACCCCACCAAAATACAAACACATAAAAAACCCCAACCAAACAAAAACACACACAAAAAAACCCAAACAAAACCAAAACACAAATAAACAAACAAAAACCCCTAACTTTGGGCTTCCGAGCTTAATTTTAGGTACCACAGTTTGAAAATACCAGTCATAATATATAAATAACAAAAACATATATGGAAGCGCTTTAGGTTCCTTGAGCAGAAAGTTGTTGATATACCTATCAAGGACACATTTGCAACCATGCTGCATTTGACATTACCCTGGGCACATATAACACATAAGTTTATTTCCCTGAATTCTGTAAAACTTTACAGAAAACATCGGAGGAACGCTCTTAAGGGTAAGAAAAAAAAAAAGAAATAAAAAAGCTTGTCAGAATTCCTCAGCCTTGACACTACAAGGTGTAGTTTGAAGGTTCAAAATCTGTGAGGTCACATTTTCAAGGAGAGAAAGGGGGGAAAAGCAGCAACTGATATGTGAAAGCATAAAATCACTGCAGGATTACAATAAAGTTATCTCTGTGATGTAGCGCAGCACTGCCAAAAGTAATTAGTACTCTATCTGGACGATGTATATAACCAGCAAGAGATCTGTGATTACTTTTAGTTGGGCTAATGAAAGACCTGTGCTTATCCTTATTCCAATTCATTTCTATTCTCTCCTATCCAGCCTTATCAGCATTGGGATTAACATCAGTAATAGGGCTGTATGCATATTTACACATTGTAATTAAGTGCTGGGGAAGACAGAAGGGAGCTCTTTAAGATCATTTATTAAAATGCAGGCATGCTGCTAATCAGAGTCAAAATTCAGCGAGAAGTTATTCGAAAATAAAAACCCACTCCAGGATGAGAAAACAAGAGTTCTCTGGAGCTCTCCTTGGGTAGATGACTTAAGCAGGATTCACTGACAGCATCAAAGGAACTCTACATAAAATGCTAGAGTACTCATCTGAAAAATTTGTGTTACAGTTAAGGCTGTTTGAAAAACTCAATGTTTCAAGTGGAGGAGCAGTATTTCACCTGGTAAATAGTGCCCATCATATCAACAAAAGATGAAGATCTTTGCCATTATGGCCTGGATTCAGCAAAGCACTTAAACACATTCTTTACATGGAACACCTCCTTGATATATTCCCAATCTGACAAACTGCAAAAAAATGTTTAATTCCAAGGGCAGTTTCCCCTGCACTGACAAGACTTCAGCCTCTGCATAACTTGACCTGCTGCTAGTCAAGTACCGCTGGTTGCAATGCACAACTGCATATGCAGGTTTGTCATCAGTGGGCCTCTCACACTGACAATTTTTGTTCAACATCATAAGGCAACTCATTCACCACAGTACGTATTTCACCAAGATCTCGCTCCTGAGCAAATTTGCATAAACTTGCTTTCCAGCATATATTCTGAAGGCTGGAGCATTTTATTAGTTTTCACTGGATTTATGTAACTGATAGAAAATAGTTTGGCAGAGATTACAGATGGTACAGAAATTAATCTAAAAAAAACCCAAAACAATCCTCTGGTCGTTACACCAAGATACGTTTTAAGTATTTGTTACGTACCTATTGAGAAGACTTTTAGCATGTGTATTGATTATTTATAACATCTGCTTACTAGCAAACTGTAAAATAAGCCTTTGAGGCTCAATTAGGATTTCAGTTTCTTCCAACAAATTCTCACTGAAGTCACTCAAATTTTTCAATCATATCCACAAGGTTTCAGGTGAGCTATGTTCAGTGTCCTAAAGATGTCTCTTCTCTGAGGGCCAATATTTTTACCACTCCCATTAAAAAACACCATAAATCTTCTGCCTTACTCTTTACATTCTCATTTTCACCACAGCAGTTACATTGCAGCAGCAAATCCAGTAGCAGCTGCTACTAATGCTTTAAAATCTTTAGTGATTAATTACATAATATAAGCACCAAGGCATTTTATTCTTAAGATTGTATGTTACTACCCTGACTGCTGGAACCAACCTTTGTGTGCCACATGGACAGACACAAGCCAAAACCCAGAAATAATAACTGTACTCAGCAACAGAGTTACAAAATTCATCGGGGAAACTAAGTACATTATAAACATTAATTTCAGTCACATGCCCTCCTCTTTGAAATGGGTAATTATTTTCCCTCTTTAGCACAAGGGGTAAAACTAAAGGAGAATGATTTGTCCAGGTCAAACAAGGCGTATAGCACAGAACAGAGCACTCATAACTCCAACCCAGCACCCTAGCCAGAAAGACAGCTTTTCTTCCTATAACCCACATAATTATATTATTTTAGTCCCCTATGAAAATTACTAGAAGCTAATAAGATCAAAACAAGGCTACACTTTCTTCCTCAAGCATAAATAACAAGTTTATCTTTTCACTTGCATACCTTCAGTATTCTCGTGAATGTTCACATCAGAGTTTCTCTCAGGATGCTCTGGAGAAATTAAAAAAAAAAAAAAAAGAAAGAAAAAGGAAAAAAAAAGTAACAACCTACTAAAAAAAATATCTAATGACCTACTACAACTTGGAGTCATTTACTGGCTGCAATGTGATTAACTGCCTACACACAGCCTGAAAGGCAAGGAGCAAAGTCTGTGGACTGAGTCCAAAGCAAGCAACGAGGTTCTGATGATAAAGAGATCTGTCTAAAGTAAGTAGGTTTGAACTGGCAACTTGACAGGAGCTTAAGTGATTCACTTACTTTACATGTATATTTGGATTTTTTTCTTTTGCAGGAGGTGGGGCATAATTACAAACAATTCTAACTTCCTCACTACAGGAATAGAAGCTATTTGTTAGGTGATTTCATCAGCAACATAAAACTGCAGCTAATTGTTTCTCTCTGTATTGTAGGGTTACAGGAAGTAATTTTGCTGATAAATTAATGTGGTAGGAATATTAACACCCATGAACAAAGTGAAGTGAGGGGTCCACATCAGAGCACACTCCAGCAGATGTGCCACAATTCGGTTCTGCCTCCACCAGCTCAATCAGAGGGATGAGAGTGCTTTGCAAGAACAGGTAAGACCATGCTTTACCTCTGCTCCCTTCAGATTCGTGCTTCTCTTCAGTTTGTCTCAGCACCTTCAATGGTTAAAGCAGAAGGGACTACACTTTGGTTTATAGCTCTGGGTGGTATCAGGACAAAAAACTTGCCCTGAGCTGTCTCTCAAATCACTAGGGGAAGGCAGTACTGATGGGACTCTGCCACCAAGGTTTTCCATCAGCCTCAGAAATATCACTTCATACTCCTGTATCACTGCTGTTCCTCTTCATTTTGGCCTCTTCTTTTTTCTTTTTTTTTTTTTTTTTTTTTTAAATATACCTGCATCTTTAGAGAGAAATTCCTTCTGTTCGGGTCTTCTCAGAGCTCACTGCACTATTTCATAGCTGAGCTGCAGATCACTCATTACCTCAGCAACACTGTCAGACATATCTGAGGAATGTGTGGCCATGCCATCTTGTCTCATCAGTCCCACACTAATGCCTTCACATATAAAGCAATTTCTTATTTACAATATACCCTTCACACCATTAATTTTAAATCAATGTAAATAGAAATCAGGCATTTTTCACAGCAATCCATGTAATTTAGCTTGGCAGCATGACATTATCACTAGCTAAGGAGTATTAGCTTGTATGATAAGGATCTCCTGGGAGCTTGTTCTATGAGAGGACTTCAGGTTCTACAGTAATAAGACATTATGCTTCACCCCTAAGCAACTGTATGACAACCTTTTCCAAGAATAGCTCCAAAACTGGAACAGTGGCTCAGTCCTGATTTGTTAGTGCAGACATCAAGGGTATACAAGTCCATAGATTATCATCTCATCCTCCATCAGGAAATCCTACATTAACTCTTTTCAGCAGGTGTCATAGTGCTGGTACCCTTACTGCCTACTGTCGGCCATCAGATTGTCTGTGGACCACAATCAAGGAGGTTTTCATTAGCATGGCTTTTTCCCCTGCTAATTCCAGCCCCAACAAGATCAATTCTCCAAACCTTTGAAGCAAATTATCCCCATGTGTTTATTTACATTTCAGTTCCTTCTACTGTGGGAACAACCCTGCTTTGCTGTTGTCGGGATAGTTGCCCATGCTGGGTTGCTTGCGAGTGGTGACTGGTTACCTTCTGGTGATCCGCTTGCTTAACAGAATTAAACATCTGTTTACTCTGAACACACATGCCAGAGAGTTTACATGGGGAGCATATTGAAGGACTCCACCTCTGCCAGAAGCCTCCAGAAGTGTGAGACAGAGACCTGCTCTCCTCCTCCTATCAGGTCTTCCACAGGATGGCCAAAAAAAACCCAACTCATTCCTTCAAAGTTATTTACTGACAGACCCTAGCAAACAGGTACAATAGTCACAGATCTCTGGGTTGTTTCTCCTTTGTCTATCACGGCTGGGGACCAAACTCAACTTTTGACACGCTGACCATGGCTTTGGGAAAGGGGTCTTCAAAATTTCCAAAACCATCTAGAATATTCTTTTTAATAGATCGTCGGCAAATCTTGAATGGAATGGTCTTCCTGACTAAAAAAGGTCTTCAAGGAAGAACTGCATTAAGCATCCAGTCTCTAGCAGATGGTGGCCTTCAACAAAGTGCCTTATGTGAATCCAGAAAACTAATTATTGCAAATTTTAAATGCATCTTTGACACGGACAACCAAGTTGGGGAGGATTTTATGTTTCTGATATTGGCCAAGTCAGTGGGCCCAAAAGCCATTACCTACATAATTAATTTGGGTACTACTTTTACATCCATTAGGAAGGAAAATAGGCTACTCTTTTCATACAGTGCGCTGCTTTGTAATTTGTTATGGGTTTTAATCACAAAGAAAATAGATGTCATAACATTAATAACAAGAAAAAATAATCAAAAAGCTAAAATAAATGTTTTTAAAAAACCCTAAATTTTCTGTTTGCACAGCAGTGTTAAGGAGTGGGATAGGAATTTCAGACCTCGTTCAAGGTGCATCAGAACAGTCAGGACAAACAATGACAGTCTTTACATTACAGACCAAGACAAGCAGCTTATACCAGCTACAGGAAAGGCTGCCTGAAGGTAAACTTTTGCCAGAGTGAAGCTGTTGTACAGTAACGAGAGTCAACTTCACCATCAGACTATATACCTAACAGGTTTTTTATTTTCCCTTTACTTTCTTTGTGAGGCAAAGAACATTTCTGCACTTACGTTTCACCCCACTTAAGGCTGGGCTATTAACCAGGGTGATTTCCCAGGAAAAGGGCAAAGCACACAAAAAAAACAGAATTCATTTTTCCTACTGATAACTTCAATGCAATACAAAGAATAAACAAAACCCCATGCCAGCCTATGCATGAATCCTTTTCTTAAAGACAGATATGCATGACTCTTGATCTGCAAAATTACATGTATAGCTGCCTAGAAAACTTAGTATGTGTACATATAGGAAAACATTTATATAAATATATATACTTGTACATGTGAAAAGCAATCTTGTTAAATCAGTGTGAAACTCAGTGACATTCCCTCTCATTTTTAAATGTATTTTACTGAGGCAGAAGTTTTGTGGAAAAATGTAATTTGCCCACCTGAAACAAAATTTTCCCCTCATATTCAAATATTATTTGCTTGTTTTTAAATATAGAGCTTTTGCATAGGGATTTATAACAATTTGGTGAAACTAAATGAACTTGAGAAACCTTACAAGTTGCCAGATCAACTTCATTCTTGGTGGAAAAATTCAGGAGACTAATATTTCTTTCCAGATTTACTTGGAAGTCTGCTACTTCTTTTTTTAATTAGTCATATTGCAGTAGATTGGGTTAGTCATGGAATCTCCTAAAAGCTGCCAGAAAAAGCCTTGCAAATTTACTACTGATATTACACATAGGTTCAAAGAAGTCTTCAAGAATTTGACACGCGTACTCTATATATTATGAAGCTGAGTAAAACTCAAGTTATTACATGCTACCTTTAAGCGGATGCTATACCTGAAACAGGACCTATTCATTTGAGAAAACATTTATTAACTTCAGTTAAATCTAGCAAAGGAAAAGGGATATTAGAAGTGAATTTTCTGTAGGATCTGAAGAAGAGAGAGAGAAGTGTCAGATTCTGTGTTTATGAAAAACAAGTGGTTCATAGTCATTCTTAGGCATTAAAAATCCAAAGGATGACTTCATTGCTTTCACAATGATCTTATTTTATCACATTCAGTGGAATTGCAGATATATATATATATATTTACTGCTGCTTGTGCCAGAGTGACTGTACAGGTGACTGCAAGAGAACAGGCTGAGACTGTGCTCTAACCTGAGAGGGTTGTGCCTGAAGTCTTCCACATTTTTGCTGTTGTCACAGAAATATCAAGGACTGAGCCCGTGTGTTACAGGCACTCTAAAAACAAGAGTTTAAAGAAACACAAGCAAATCAAGCATGGGATATAAATCACTTCTCCAAAGCAAAAATTCACTGCTAGAATCACTGCTAAATTCTCACTGCTAGAGTCCTTAACAGCTGGATCAACTCAGCAGATCTTTCAGACCACCAGCAGGAATGGTCACAGCCATTTTTATCGTGGTTTAATTGTAACACTTCCAGGATTTCGATAAATCATCCATAAACCTGAGCTGATGTGAAAGAACAAAATGCATCAATGCATGGTGCAATGACCAGGTGAGATCAATAGAAGGAACAGGAGGGAACATGGATCACCCATCATGAACCATGCTGAGAACCCTTCATTGCTTCCAGATCACCTGCACCATAGTGGTCCTAGACATATTAAGAAGAGATCAGAGGGATGATGAACACTAACGTATCCTTTTCATTGTTCTGCTCAAACATTTTCTCAAATATTTTCCTACAGCAATTATCAGGACAGCATCCTCTGCTGTCCTGACACTTCAGTATATAATTTATCTAAATATGGGTTTCAGCAATAAACCTGCTAGTACCAACAAGACCAGTTGTGTAAGCAACTGTGGGGCTCGAAGTGTAAAGGAATGACAACAGGACCACAAGCAAATAAAAGGCTTCCTTTTTAGACACTCAACCTATCCATCACTGACTGTAACTTGTGGATGTGATACGGTCCAATAAACTCAGCAGCTGCAGGTCACATTACTTTAAAATATTAAAATAGCAATATTGCAAGTACTAAAACCTCAAAGAGGATGTGAATCTACCAGCAGACTGCATTTAAAATGGAAGAGGAAAGAAAGTGACTTGTGTTTGTCCTTATTACTGTGCAGAAAAACAATATAATCAGTAAAGCACATTCACCACCACTGCATTCTATCATCTTGGGCTTCATTTTTGCAGCCAAAGAAGAATTTATGCTGATTGATTGAAAGCATTACCTAGAGTTTGTGCTATGCTTTACTCATTTATTTGCTAAGGAAGGAGGCTCAGTGCTTATTAGGTATTTATTGCATTGACCAGTTTTACCAAGGCTTTTGAAATGCTATAAAACAGGCTAATCAGGTGAGCAACATTTATATTCATGTTTACAAAGGTTATAAATAAATTGATCAACTCCAAGGAAGCTTTCAATAGAGGAGGTTTTGCAGTCCAGTGTTTAGAGAAGCTGAGGCTCTTCTACATGCTACCTTCTTAGATATATTAAATGAGAACTTCCCTGTGTGTATGGGGTGGGGGGAATCTGCTGCTTAGCAAGTTTGGGTTTTCCCCCAGTGTCTTCAAAACTTGCAACAGCAAGATTCCAGTATAATGCAATGTAACTGGTACATCTCTGTAACATGCAGACAGTGAACAAATTCCATTTTATACTGATGATGTGGTAGTAGTAGTCATCTCTACAGCCACTGAGCATGAACAGATCAAGGCTAATGAACTGAACATCTGCAAGGGCAAATGTGACCAGGTTCAGCCATGTTACAGCACTTAGAATCAGGCCCACTGGGAACGCTGCCATAAAAACACCGTACAACTGCAAGCCCAGGACAGTGCAAAGGCACCGTATTTGTCACACTCCCAGCCAGGACTAGAATATGTCAAAGAAAGTATGGATGGAGCATTACTTCATTTTGTGCACCCTTCCAGTACTCTGCAGTGCAATGAAAGCCAGCAGAATACAAAATAACAGGGCTGCACTTTCTCATCTAATACTGAACCAAAGCCTTCCTGTGCTGTGCTTCAGAAATTCTTTACCTTTTAGATCAGATGTAAAGCAAAGGTCCTAACCCCAAGAATCATTAAAGATCCACCCCATCGCGTTTTATAATTAATGTTAATCCCAGTGTGCTGACAACATTCCCTTTGAGGTAATTACTATTTTCCTCTGCAAATTCATAGAATTATAACATGGTTTGGGTTGGAAAGGACATTGAAAGGTTATAGTCCAACTCCCCCTGCAATGAGTGGGGACTTCAACTAGATCACATTGCTCAGAGCTCTGTCCAACCTGACCTTGAATGGTTCCAAGAAAGGGGCAACTACCATGTCTCTGGGCAACCTGTGTCAGTGTTTCACCAGCCTCATCGTAAAAATATTTCTTCCTTATATCTAGTCTAAATCTACCCTCTTAATTTAAAACCATCACCCCTTGTCCTGTCACAACAGGCCCTGCTAAATAGACTGTGCACATCTTTCTTATAGATCCTTTTTAACTACTGGAAGGCCACTGTAAGGTCTCCCCGAAGCCTTCTCTTCTCAAGGCTGAACAACCCCAAGTCTCTCAGCCTTTCCTCACAGGAGGGGTGTTCCAGCCCATCATTTTTGTGGCCCTCCTTTGGACACAGTCCAACGGGTCCATGTCTTTCCTGTGACGAGGACTCCAAAGCTGGACACAGTAATCCAGGTTGGGTCTCACCAGAGCAGAGGGGTAGAATAACCTCTCTCAACCTGCTGACCATGCTTCTATTGATGTAGCCCAGGATACAGCTGGCTAGCATACCAAATTCATTCCTGTGTAGACCACCAGCATGTTTAGCCCATTCTTTCCCCAGGTTCTGTACTGCTTGTATCAGGACATAGTGTACTCATAGTAGCAGTAGGAGCACCGCACTATGTCATTTCAGCAGTGGATGATGCAACAAGACACACAGAGTGGAAAGAGGTTTTTTTGTGAACACCTAGACTGAGTATCATTTTAGTGCTAAGAATTTCCTAAGTACATTGAAACACACGTTATACAACATTAAATAAGAATTTCCTCAATCACGAGAAAACAAAATGACCAAACCCAAGGTGTCTTTTAATCAAACAGACCACAGAAGCAACCTCCTTGATAAGGACTGATTGGCAGATGGAGTGCACATACATCAGACTCTGCATTGTGCAGGACTCTGGCATCAAAGCCCCAGCTTCAAGACCTAGGGAGATAGTGTATTTAAAACCTAGACTGACAAGAGAGGAGATAGTAAGTGAAATTATTACTTGTTCAGGAAAGTTGTTATTCACTAAGGGTAGGCTTAATCTCTCAGAAATTAAATTAAACTTCAGGAATTTAGGTTGGTCATCCTGACACTTTGTCTGGGTAATGGCAAGAGACATACTTCTAGAGGGAAAAATCATCCATTCTTACAAAAACATTTACAACATTTTCTGGCTCATACTTTGGAAGTTGTATCATCTCTGCCCAGCAGGAGCTCAGGCACTACAGAAGAGGTGTTTTCATTTAGCAGGGTATTTGTTCAAAGCAAGTGTAGCAGAGACTGATCTCTCCATTCTCCAGAGCTGACAGCACAGTCCCTCCAAGCATGAGAGATGCACGAAGTATTTAAAGAAACCTTTAGCCAGCTACATACAGCACATTGAATGAAACAATATTCATTGTTTTGCAAAGGCTTGCAAAAGTACTTCACTCACAGAGCACACAATCAATTGTACATGCTTTCAGATGATTTAATCACCACTTCTGTACCCTGAGCTTTCCAAGTTCTCCCTAGACTTTGATGCTTGCCAGCTATTCATCTTCAAAGGTGTATCATTAAATACACAGGGTGGAACGGCCTTTCCTTGACATTCTTGCTTAATGGCACAAGGTAATAACCATCAAGTTACTATAGCAAATCCCAAAACATTGCAAAACAAGAGGAGGGGCAAGGGAAGAAGCCTACGAACTGTGACCTGTTAAAAGGATGTTGGCTTCTGTTCAGATTTCAATAATCTATAGACACAGGGATTTCACCTTTTTACCATTTCAAGCTGGCACAGGTCAGAGAACCCATGTCCTCCCCCTTGGGTCACCAGGCTGCAGATGCCAAATACTTTTCAGTTTCTGGGCAAGCAGCTGGTCTCTAATCTGCACGCTGCATACGCAGATCACTCAGTGCATAATAAAGTACCTTCTTTTTGCAGCCTCATCTCTCCATTAGGTAAAGCATGGACAATTTTAAGGAGCTATCGTAAGATTATTTTTTTTCTTCCTCTCACTGCTGAGCTAGCAAGGCTAAAGTATCATCACTCGCATTTTCCTCCTTCCCATCATAGTTTGCCAGTCAAAGAATTGCTGCTCAGTTCCTAGATTGTAGATTATGAACAAAGGCAACTTTGAAAAAAAAAAAAAATCAACTTCAAAACATTTGATTTCTCCTTTCATCCCCAGCCAACAGCAAACTACTCTAAACCACAACAAAAAAAACCCCCAGATGTTCACACATTAAACAGAAATGATCAGAGCCTAACAGTGTCTTAACCAAATATTAAAAATGCAACAGTCAAAATGAGGTATTAACAAGGGACAAAAGGACTTAAGAGTACCCAGGAGTGTTCTTATTACCCAGAAATTACTTTTAAGGTTATGGTGCTTTTTGAAAGTTTAGTAATAAGATCATTAATTTAACACAGAGCAGAGGCTTTCACCCAAAGACACACTCCTATGTTTTCTATGGTACTAATCTGACTATAAAATTTGTCAAAATTTTATCAAAAGTTATCAAAACAAATTCTTCGCTACATTTCAGAAGATTAAAAACATTCTACAGACTGAACACTGAATACAATGCAGTCAGTAAAGATATTCGTGTTCATCAAAAATGAAAGGTAGTAAATGAGGTTCAGCTTTGCACAGGATAGGTAGAAAAACATCATTTGTCTAATAGGAATTGTGCAGCTATCACTCCACCTAGAAGCACTTGCAATTTGAACACAACATGACAACTTTCATCAGTTCCCATACACTGGAAAGATGGTAATACGTGGCCATGGGTTAAACTCGACATCAGAGACACAGGTACCAGTTTAACTTCTGTCTCAGAAAGTCCAAAGAAAGACCAAAGATGCTGAAACTGAAGCAGGACAACACTCTGCTACTGATGGTGCTCACACTGCCTTTCCATAGCAGTGATATTAATTTCAGTAGTTGTTGCTGGTTGATGCTGGTTATAAGGTCACAGTTCGAGTCTCAGTGGGTACCTTGTTCTTTTTCTCATTTCCCCCCACCCTCAGAAAAACATTAGTCTATGCAGGTCCCAGGCATGTTCTCCCAGTTCAGAGAAAAAGTTCAGAAAGAAACTGAGCAAGGAAAACAGCAACTGTCAGAAAGAAAAAAAACCCTTATATCCTAACAAACTGGAACTAACATTTCAGGGGTAAAACCCATGGCTAGACACTAATGACAATCAGTACACCTATCTATAATTTTAATATTTTGAATATCTAAGATTTTAACTCTAGGAGGGAAAAATCCCAAACAATGCCAAGGAGAAAGGGAAAGAAAACCCACCCACAAGTTCATTGAAAGCAAATCAGTCTCAATACTTTGGCATGGAAAATATTTTGGGATGCTACTATGTTGATGGGTATACATGACATTAGGGGTCAGAGGCACTCTGTATGGATGTCATTACCTGCAACACTGGGTATACAACATCAGAGGTCAGAGACACTCTGTATGCATGTCATTACCTGCAACACCATTTCATTGCACCTGACATGTCTATAGTGAGGACCTCCAGCTGCCAATGCTTACTGAGCTGAAAAAGGTCAAAGAAATAAACCTGACCTTTTCATGTGGGCTTACTGGGTAAATATGAGACATTACTAGGCTTAAAAATGGATAAAAGAGGGCAGGAGAAGGAAAGCTCTTGCAAGAGCCTTTGTGGGTAAAATCCAGCAATGCCTCCTCTCCATCTAGGGAGATCAGTGGGCATTTGGACTCAGCCTTGTTGGCTTTCAGGGTAGGCCTTTTTGGCCATGTAACATCTGACAGCAAGAGTGTGTCTGTGCTAAAGATTGGAACACTCTCCTGCTCAGTCACCTAGGAAGGCAGCTCCAAATCAGGCCCACAGACATATCCTGTACCTTGCTGCTGTCACCACTCATGAGGCAGACAGGAACAGTAGCATTAGTTTTGCATTGGGTCCTGATTTCCCCAGGGTCCTTCCTTTAGGCAGAAGGGTGCGCTTAGCCTCTCAGGGTCAAGTACAGAGGCCACCTTGGCTTTGCACAGCCAGGCTTTTGTAAGTGAGCTCTTCCCACACCCCAGCTCTTCAGCCATCAGAATTACCCAGGCACTGGCTCTCACTTCATCACTCAGCACCATGTTACCTCTTCTGTCCTTAATGCTACTATACTTTCTTTAGAAAGCATCAATCCAACAGGACTACAGAGTCGTATTTATCTAGATACAGAGAAAAAGCCAGATCCAACATCAGCATTCTGGCTCTCTGGCTTTCTACAGAAAACACTGAGCGACTCCAGAAAGCTCAAATTACCTAAAGGCAACCTTGGGCCAACCCTAAGCATTTCTGAAGAATCCCAGCCCAACAGTTAACATGCAGAATTTCAACAACTGAGCACCCACAGCGTTAAAGACTGCATGCAGAATGATAGCAACTGCTGGGTGATGTCCTCCTTGGTAAATCCTGGCCATGGTTAGATATAGGGAAAAGAGCACATTGCCAGGAAAGCCTGGCTTCTAGATATAATGCAATTTCGCACTGTGCTTTCAAAAGCTTTGTCTTGTTACTTCCAGATTGTGAAGGACATGCATGGGGTAGAATTAAGGTCCCTACACAAACACAGGACCATCAATAGCTGCTGTGAAGTGGCAGGTTCTGTGATGAGTAAACACAAGCCCTGCACTTTTGAAATCATAGTAGGATTTTTAGAAGGACAACTACCCAACTTGTTGTAGTCTTACCAGTACAAAGCAGGTATTTTGAAGCCACAATAATCACAGACAGCAGCCAACAAAATGCAAGTTTCACAATTCCTTCTATTATTTTTAATAGAGCAAAGGACTGACTCAAAGTTTATTCACCCTAACTGTATCATTCTTTAATATTATTTATTGTATTATAGATCGTATTTTCTGTCATTTAACAGCCTGATGATGCAAATGACTGTAATGAACAAAAAAAATTAACAAGCAGGAAGAAAAATATAGGCTGACTAGTAACACATTTACTTTTACAACTGTCTTGCCACTTAAAGAGCACATCCTTTCACCAGCCAGAGCAGTATTTCCTTTTGTGTGTATTTTTTATTTTACTTTTTTACTAGAGCGTTCAAGTGCATCTTTAATGTATTATTCAAACAGAAGCAATGATTAATTAATCAAAACTCCGTTGTATAGGGAGAAGAAAACTGGGCTCTTGTGCAGCACTCGGCCAGATGCTCCAGCTTAAAGGGAATCATAAGGGATGATGTGTCAGCAATAGTGCTTAATTATGCAATAAAAAATGATGGGATTTCAGACACGGCTTTTAGGTTTTTCAGCAGCATCTCTTTTCAGTACTTCTCTTCACCATATATAGGCTACATGCGTCCTTCCATATCCTATCTATCAGACTTATTGCAGCAAAGAGCACTTGCTCAAATCTCATGCAATCTGGCTTGCATAGAACAACCAGCACCTGGATTCAAAGCTGACCTAAAATAGGTTGCTTTAGATGACAAGTGTCCCTTGTGTGCCTCAGTACTTTTTAGGTAAGGAAGACAGACCCAAGTAACAGGCAAGGAATCAAATCTGAATTCAGGAGGGCTGGTCTCTGCTTCGGTTTTGTTAAGTTATACAAGCCAGCTCATTTCTTGGTGATTTTCTTTCCTCCATCATACTAAGTCTTTTTAAGGTGGTGAATTTAAGACTTTGCACACACACAAAGTTTTAAAAACACTTAAAACCGCCTTAACACATTATCCTAATCCTGTCTAAGAGAGGTTTGAGCAGGGCTGTTTCAAGGAGGGAATAAACTGCTCTCCAAGTTTGTGGTGGACATGACAGGAATAGTAATCTGTTAATATATACAAAGAATATACAAGCTAGATATTAAGAGAAGAATCTTTCCAGCAATTGCATTGAAGCATGAGAATAGGTTATTGAGACTTTGTGGGGCATCTATTCTCAGTAGCCTGGACATCTTGAAGAAGAGGCTAGATACACTTCTGTCAGAAACTGTTCAGGTTGAGTTGTTCTTGCCACAGGTCAAAGATGAGCTACATGATCTCTTGTGATCTCTCTAAGCTTTGCTTTTCTACAATTCTGTATTTTTTTTTAAAAAAGAGAGATTTAAAAGTTTTAAATTGTCCTATCTTTTCCAAAGCACTGAGCTCTTTACTGTTTGCATTCACAAAAATATCTACGCCTGTCTAGTTAAACTAATACATAAGAAAAAAAGGGTTTTCAGATGGTTTTAATGTTTTGTGCAACATAACTTCCTAACCTTCTGGTTAATACTTCCAACCAGTAGTTACAGGAAAACATCAGCCTGAAGAACTGATTCCCCCCACCCCCATTTAAAACATGTGGTAAGATTTTAAGAGATTAAAAATAATTTAACAAAAATAGGGAATGAAGCAGCTGTTCACTGCTCATCAGCCCTAGAGCTCAAAGGCCATCAACTCAGCTCCAGCCACTGCACTTATTCCCCTTCAGAATCACTACCTGAAGCCCATAGGTTTGTAAAAAAATGAAAAATTAAAAATAAAAAAATCACTAAACCTCTAGTTCATGTATATGCATAATCTGAAGGCAGAAAGCACATAGTTTTGAAGCTTTGTATTTTATTACACTTCTCTAGCCTCCTCCCCTTTCCCCCCATTTATTTCTCTAACTTACTTCATCCCTTCCAAGGTTGCACTTTCCTGCCTCCACAATCACGTGTTGTCAAAAGGTGGTATCGCAATGTGGTTACTGGGTAGATGGTAAGAGAGGCAGATTCAGGGAAGAGTTACCAGGAGAAACAGACTGCCATAGCAAAGATGGAGGAGGAATGCACAGCATTTTACATTTAAGAGGTACAAGAAGAAAACAAATTGCAAAAATGCATGTTAAACAATTAGCTCCCATCTCACATTATTTAATTTTCCAGGTAAGAACTGATTGTTCCAGAAACCACCACAGTCCCTTAGCCAGGCTCTCAGTTGTACCGGTACCAGGTACATAAGAGACTACAGAGATTCTCATTGTCTACTGAACCACTGCAATTGAAACAGACCCACAGCCTTTAAGGTTACTGCAACAGTGATATCTGCCTTCTTCAGTAATGTAATTAAAGAACATCCTTCAGACTCTCACATTAAACCAAACAGCTCCTTTGGACTGGAAATCTCATGTAGAAAAGTACTGAACTTGATGAAGGCTTCATGAGAGAGTGGATCTACAATATCCCTTAGATAACTTATTCTAGTGCTTACTTAGCCATACTATTAAGCTTGTTTCTAATTTAACTACCTAAATAGGGAATATGATTTTTGCTTTTCCCAGAAAACCACATACTTGTATGCAGAAACAGGTTATTACTGGAAAAAAAAAAAAAAAAAAAAAAAAAAAACCCAGCACCAAATTTTAA